>ML795271.1:708981-735611 GCA_009831015.1 Picea engelmannii
CACCCTTAGGTCTTTGACCAGCCTCCCTCCGTAGATTGAGCTCGGATTTGATGTCAAATCGACTTGGGAGCCGATCCAATAGTGGTTGGGAGGCCGACCAGCTTCATAAATGCGCCGTTTGGCAGGCGCGCAGGTTTTGTACTTCACAGCCGCGCGTATGCGCCCGATATACGAAGATGTAGCGCGCATGCGCGCATTTTCCATAGGTGCGATGTGATTTTTAATTTTTTAGCCAATTTTGTATAGTTTTGGCCCTTTTGCTGTGCTGTGGAGTTAATCCTTGTGCCATGAATGACTGTTTTTCTGTGCTGATGTTGCGGAGTTCTTGTCGCCCTGTGCGGACGAAATTTCAGTGATAACAGACATAAATGATGGTAGTAGTAGTCAGACATATTTGAAGGAGAATTAGTGAAGTTTACAATAACACATTGTGAACCACAACATACTCAATATATTGACTATTGAACTACCCATGCTATGTCTTGATGATTGATGTGTGATTTCCCTTTCAAAAGTGTGTTTGCATAGTTAGTTTTCTGGGTCAGATAGTAGAGTTGATCTGTAAAAGAACTCCATCTCATATTTTCATGTGCCATAATGGAGTAGATAGCCCCTCTGTGAAAGACAACCAAATTGTGTTTTGATTTGCTAGTTTGTTTTGTTTCCAGCATGCATAATCTAGAATAGTTCTATACTCATGACATTAGAATTACCTTTCTTACTGGTGTATTGCAACTCTGTTGATTATGAATCCTGGATTGATAATTAATGAGTGCATTATACTAAACATATAAGTAGCACACCAATACCCTCCAATGGTACTATCAAACCAGTGATCTATTGCCCTGGATACAACGTTATCAACCCTTTTAGCCTTTTGGATCAGCGCCAATGTCCAAATTACAGGATATCTAGGTCTTATCTCGAAATGGGTATCTACTAACCTAGCTAACCACCCATGTATCTCTTGATGGATCCCTCCAAAGAATATCTCGTGAATATCGGTAAAGATATATTTCTCCGACCAATCTTCTATACTAAGATTAGGGTTCTTGTTCTAGGCTTTAGCGAAGTCCTTCTCTTGATATTCTATCTACTTTTGAATCTCTGTCTTTGATGGGAACCACCTTGACATTCCCTCATGAAGATTCCTTTCTCGGCAATGAAACCATCTGTTGGCATAGGGGCAGACCCAGGGTTCAACTCCAAGAGCGAACCAACAAGCCCTAGCTACTGGCCCTTTCGGCAAAACTTGTGAAGCAGATGCAGTCTCACCTAAAGAAGATATGAGGGGGTTGCAGGAAAGAGATGTATACAACCAGGGGAATATCAAGTGGATCTATTACAACAACAATACATCATGCATCTATCATTCAAAAAGCTAGATATATCCTTCACAGCTATAGATTTGATCTAATACAATAAGGTAGGTAATCAATATAACAATGACAGAGATCAAAGAATCAATCACACACACAACAACAAATGTATGTGGTTCAAACTCTCTCTAGGGATACGTACACAGAATTGTGCTTATGATTTATTAAGTTAAAGCATACAGTTCTTATCTTCACTCTCAGCTAGCAGATTTTGTTTCTTCTCTCTCTTTCTCTCCCCTTCCTACGCACCCAGCTGCAGGACTTGACCTTCACACACAACATGAGATCTTACAATACCATAAGTCTTCCTCTCTCTCAACACTTCTCTCTCTCAATACAATGATCCCTCACACAATACTATAGCTAGATCAAAAACAATATTGTACTGAAGAATTACCAACTTGTACTGACCCGTCCTAGGTCCTCTTGACCTTTATTTATACATTAAAATACCTCACCGACATCCTTTGACTCAAACCTAGGTACCAAAACCCTATGTTTCTAAAACCCTAGGTCAAATTGAATCACTTTTTTTGGGCTTCACCAACCTGTCTTTATTTCCTTCTCACACGGTGCTCCAAAGCATCCAACGATGGATTTTTCTGCTTGCTGAGTTATCCATGATCCATCTTCCTTGCTGATTTGTCATCCTTTATCTCTTCCTCCAATGGCTTGCATTTCCTCGCTTCACTCCATCTTTTCTTCTCTTTTGCTCACTTCGACCCAGTGATAGTCACAGTGTCTCCCGAGAAGTCCACTTTTCACCTTTTCTTCCTTGTTCTTCTCTTCCTTCCATAACCAAGGGCCAACATAAGGGAATCTCATATTCTCAGGGACTGATGAAGAGACATAACAAATGTTAGTGACGTGAGCACCAGAAAGTAGTGGCAAAGAGGTCTCTTGTTGAAATATTTGGCATACTGCATCTAGCCTCTCGTGAAACTGAGGTAGAGTTGGGCAACGATGATTGTAGTGGTTGTATTCTAAATAGATGGTACAAGTGAATTTGGTTCATATCCCTTTACTTCCTGTAGTGGAGGACATTGTAGCAGTACTAGACATGCTTGGTGAAATGGAAAACGATGTGGTTTCTTGAGGGAGTTGGATCCGATTGTGTAACTCGGGAAGAGTAGGACATCTATTATTGGGGTTTTCCTCTCTTTCACATAGTGTGCAAGGAGTTTAGACTCGAGGAGGAAGTGGAGTTGTGGGATGATTCTTCTTTCGTCTGCCCCCAATAGTGGCAATGGTTCTGGAAGTTGGGGGTGAGGGTGGTTTGGTTGGAGCCTGTACTAGAATCTGCATTGGTATTCCCTCTTGCTGAGGAGGGAGATATGGTTGAGGGGCCATCATGGGTGGGTGTATATACCATACAGGTATGGAAAGCACCATGTTAGGAAGGGTAAGAGTTTCGGCTACCTGAAATGATTGAACTCTAGGTGGGGGGTAGAAGAAGGGAATTTGAGTAATGGCTTGAGGGATTGTCTACCAAACTAGGATTTTCCCCTGGAGGGGGGGGGGAAATCAGGGATAAGTGGTGTAGTAGGTTTCTCAAGGAATTCCTGAGTTAATATTTCCTCAACTAGTGGAATGTCAAGATGTGGAGGGGACTCAGTAGAGGGGATGGCGTCTTGGGTATCAGTTCCATTAGAAGATAAAACACACACATGTGTTGAAGGGTGTATGAGAGGTGGTGAATCATGGTATTCCCCCAGCAAGGATGGTTCCTTGAAAATTATGGGGCCCATTTCAATGAGCGAATAAGCATTAGGCTAGTGCAGACAAGAGGCAAGATTTTATTGATGTTGTCGGAGTGGTTAGTGTTATATCCTTTTCGTCACCTAAATGAGAAAAAGAGGGACACTTACAAGTCTAGTTGGGTTAGCTAGACAGGAAAAAAATGAGTGCAAGAGTTAGAAACATCAAGCACAATAAGAAAATAAACAACTAATATAATAACAATTAAAGAAACTAAACTAATGTGCATAAGGGAAATAGAACAAAAGAAAGACCAATATTCATGCCACCAATGGATAGATTGTATTAGTGGGAAAACACCAAAGAGAAAGGGAGACTTATGGGTCCCCTCTTCCTCGAAGGGAGTGCTCTTGAACCCCCAATGATTGAGCTCTTATTACAAATAACAAACTAAAAGGAAATGGTGAAGAAATACAAAGCTCATTCACTCAAGAGGTGATGTGAATGGCCCAATGAAATGATGCTTATATGCTCCAATGAGGAAAGAGTTTCCTTATAGGAGAATAGAGGCAACATAAAAATACAAATAGATTCTTGGAAATATAGTGCACCCATGGCCTCTTTTTATAGAAAATATTTGAGGCATTATCCAACCAGTATTTAGTGTGAACAAGGGGCCCTTTAGGGCACCTCTAGGTCTTTAACCAGCCCCCCACTCAGATTCAGCTCAGATTTTGGGGTCAAATCGACTTGGGAGATGAACCATAAGTGGTTTGGAGGCCAACCAGAATAATTAATGTGTCGTTCTGAAGTGTGCGCAGCTTTTTGCATCCACATTCATGCATCGGGCACATGTGCATTTTTCCGGAGTTTTCAACTGGTGCATGTGCATGTGCTTCCTTTTCATTCTGAGCACATGTTGATTTTATAACCAGTTGTATAGTTTTGTTCCCTTTGGAAATTCATTTTTTGGGCCATGGATGAACTAATAGTTGTTTGGAGATGCTGTATTTCGATAACCATTTGCGGAAGAAATTTCAGTGATAGCAGATGCCCCCCTAATGTATGAGGTTAAGAGCATATGTATAGCTGAAAATATATCAATGTTTCTTCTACTGAGAGTACCATTGTAAGAAATAGTGTTTAGGGGAGTTGTAAGAGTGACCCATTGGAGGGAGAGGGAAATCTGTGGGACCCAAACCTCTCACAAGGTGTGGAAAAATAAAATTGTGTACAAACGAGGCAGGCATGCCCCATGCTTGTGTCATTTAACTCAATTATGTATAAGATAGTAATTGAAACTGTGTGTTGTTGTATATGACTGAAGCACCCTCCGGGGCATGTTGATAATGGAAGAGGACAATTATGATGGTGAAAAAAATCTGAAAAGAGGTGATGACACCTATAAGAAGTGTCGAGGATTCGTAGGCATTGATGGCCCAATAATTTTTAGAGGTCTTAGACAAATATAAAAACAACTGCAATAGTTGCAAAGTAAGAACCACCGCAACATGAGAAAGTTTTGGAGTTGAATGCTATGGGGGTCAACGACAATAGAGAGCAATGATGGTTCTCCCTTTGTCATCTGGGACTCCTCATTATAAAGGGAATGAGAGTCAAGATACTGTTTCCCTTCTGGAAACTGTGTTGATGTCGAAAAAAAGGGAGACGCGACTCCAAGAAGCAAAGGGCTTCATGAAATTCACTGGATGAGATTAGGAAATGATGATGTACATGGATGAATTCAAGATGCGTTGGGACTCAAGAATTCCCTTGGTTGGGGATATATGTGAAGTATGAGTGGAAACAACCATGAAACTAAATCTAGCGTCGGGGGGATGACTAGATGTGGGTTAAATTATGATAGAGGCGTGACAAAGTGGACAAACTCAGAGATCAGAGGTATATGGACTATGAGATACTCATGGTTTGTGGATGATGTCTACAAGGATAGGAGGCAACAAATTCCCTAACCAAGGGAGACAGGGGTTTCTTTGCTGGAAAAGGAAGGTCGCTAAAGGAGACAACAAAAAGCTATGTAAATGTTGGGAACAAAAGGATTTTTACAAGTACCAAATGAATAAAGAATAATTTGGGATAAGTGTGCAGATATAGAAATAGGTGCTCCAGTGCAAGATGTCTTGGCCAGTGAGGGCACAAGTTCTGTGGAAAATTGGTGGAGGGTGGGGCCCCCATAAGTGAGTTTCAGTATGAGGTAACTGAATGGAGTGGAATATATAGATGGGAAACTTGATTGTGGAGGAAATGGAAGGTTCATGATACTACGATGGTGCAGTCAAAGTGAAACCATGATGAGATATCATGGGATTCCATTGGGAAAGCTAGGAAAAATGAGGAGAAGGAGTATGTGGCTAATTCTCAAACATGAGTAAGACTATTGGGACTCCCAGCCCTAGGGGATGAAAACAACATGAGTGTCAAAGTGAAAAAGGGGACTATATTTTAGACAACTCATGTAGGAGAGAGTGCTACCAGTTGACAGTACTGAAATGCAGTGGAAGTGTGAGTACTGCAGAGATAGATGGGGGAAATCCTAGAGGCAAATGTCAGAGGGTGTGACTGGGAGATGAAATTGATATTCAAAGGGAATGATTACATGACAGTGTCGATCATATACCTGAAGGGGCTGTGTTGATGCATGATGACCAGGTATTTGCACACATAAAAACTGAATACCCGACATGAACAATATCTAAAGATAAAGAACGTATAACAATTATTCAAGAATTGTGAATATAAGCATGTGTATCTGGGAAGGATGTGATAAAAATGCATCCTTCGGGGCCAAGGATGGATGGTGACCCAAGGGATGTGACTGTGTAGGGGGAAGGATTCTAATCCCATAGCTGAAGATGGATTAGAAAACAGATGATCGAAGCTCCTGTAATTGATCCTGGAAGTTTGGAAAAGGGAACTATATATAGTTGTAGGGCCCACAATGCCACCTCATTTGTACCTGTTATCTTAGTGAGTGGATGAGAGGTTTCAGAGGAGATTTGGATATTCTGGGAGATTGAGCTAGCTGATTTAGGATCAATGAGTGCCAGGTTAGTGGTCGTATCCTCCTTCATAATAATTAGGATTTTTTTTTTGGGCAGGGTCGTACGGATGGCCGTACGGGGGGAATTTGTGAGTGTGGTCCCCCCAGAGCTTGAGCGATCAAAGGATTCATGCAGATGAGAATGTAGATATAAGTGGGACATATTTTCACTAGGGAACATGAAGGGGGAAAATAGGTGTGCATTGGATTCACACCTGTTCAAAGCATAACTGCACGTTTGTGCATGGTTGTGTTCCTAATAGTTGTGCATGTGTGCACAACTGTGTAGAAGAAAGGCATGCTTGAATGTGCATCTGTGTGTGTGATAGGGGCGCATGCATGCACCCCTATATCTATGATATTTTCGCATGAGTGTTCAACTATGGCATGAACAAGCGCGGATATGTGCATGCCTGTGTGGAAAAACAATCGCAGACTTGAGGCAAAGTTGAGGGGTGTAAAAAATTGATCTTTTGGAGACTTTTGGTGTTTTTATGGATTGTGATGTATGATCAATTACTTGTATATGTGGATGTAGTTGAACATTTTAAGATGCCATTCCACTGGGGGAAGAGATACTGGGCACGCCTGAGAGAGGCGATGAGAGATGAGGAGCCAGGTGTACGGAGACCTTTGGCATCCTATGGGTTGCTAAAGTTCTTAGACTATTCACTGGTGCGTGCATAAGAGTATCTACTGTAGTTCCTAATCTCAATGTGGAACCTTGATCTGCAGTGCTTCATTATGAGAGGTGAGTAGCTTGAATTCTCTATGACAGAGGATGTGTATTGTTTGACTGGGCTCCCTTTTCGGGCAGTCCCACTACTTCCTAAGCCTATGTTACCCAGGGATGGACAGTTGGCAGACCTAGCCCGAACATATCTTCCAGAGAGGAACTCATGTTGGGATCGTTGGTGCATATTGGGGTGATGGATGCCCTTGTGAATCATTTCATTGCATCGATGATTGTGAGAGTGTATGGTTCTCTCACAACTCAACAGATCAATGGTGGTCAGCTGAGGATCATGCAGAGGGCATTGAGTGGTGAGCATATTGCTTGGGGTTTGATGCTACATGCTAAGATGGTGGGGTAGATCAAGAGGTGTTGAGATGATAACTCAGGGGAGTTCACCTTTGGGTCCATCTTGGTATCTTGGTTTTTGGAGAGGGTGCTCATGCTGGGCCCGATAGTTTTTTTGGATGTGTCAGGTGTGCAAGAGCCATGATTGAGGCGATGGGCAATGATGTTGGTTCGACATGGGGGTGGGGAGGGTGGCCATTAGTTATGGCTGAGGCTGCACAGGTGTGGCATTATATTCCATAGATTATACTCCAGTTCCCATATAGTGGGGTTGATTTTTGGGAGGACCCAGAGATGGTGCTACCCCCTGGAGAGGTTTTCGATTGTAGAGGTATGTTTATGTATGTGATGTTTTGTTTTTAGATAGTATAGAATATGTTTTATGTGGATGATAATGGTATTAGTTGGTTTTTGTGTGTGAAGATGTGGGACCTCATGGACAAGAGATAGAGTTGGTCAGAGTGCCAGTGTTATTGGATAAATCGGTAAATGCGGACCTAAAATGATCTCCCTAGATCCACCTAGATCTAGAACAAAATAATACAGAACATGGCGCTTTCCCTAGGCTCTAATCATCAAATTTACTACCAAATAAAATATGATAGACATACCTTTAAATGTCTCTTCCTTATGTCTTTGTTGTTCCTATTTCGCTCCAGTGCTCTTGTGATACTAATCTTGCAGTGAGACACAAACCAACCAAAGTGAAAGAAGAGAGAGTATATTCAATGAAAACCTATGCATATGATCAAGGAATTATGCAATAAAATAAGATAATTCTATGGGAAAGAAACATGCCACTATATTATATTAATAATAGGAAGAGAGATTACAACCAGGTGCCTTGATGTCGTAAGGTTCCTTCCAACAATTCCTTGCTTCCCACACACTTCTTTCTCCAAGGATTTTAAGACCATGGATCTGATAGATACTCACAATCTATCTTAACAAAGATAATCTAAATTTCCCAAGTTCAATCCAACTACAAAATCCAAGATCCAAAACCAACTAACTTTCTCCATGAGAGCTCCTCTCCTTTTATAAGTTGAAGAGGATAATGTAAGGAGGTTAGGATGATCCCACTAAGTCATGAAAGAGAGTAAGATCCAAACCATTCAGAGGCCACCTCACCATAGAATCTTCTCCTTCTAGAAGCATCGAGAAGACACTCATTTTTCCCACGTACAGGAGGCTGTTGCAACCTAGATATAGTGTAGCCTGTGAAAAATTCGTGCCCTAGCAATAGTGCATCCTACAAAAATCAGGAATTTCTGCACCCTAGCTATGGTGTATCCCGCGAAAATCTTCCGAAATAGTGTTTTTACAGAGAAAAACACAACTTAATCTCTCAGGAAAAGTTCTTCTCCCTTATTTCTTTAGGAATTTAGGCCACTGACCCTTCTGAAGGCAACATATAGGTTTACATCGTTAACGATCATGAGGGTGATGAAAATAATGTGTAACAGAGAGCCCCCTAAAGTATGAAGTTAGAATAGAGTGATAGCTGAAATAATTTGTTGAGTGTGTGTAGGGAACAAGGAACACGTCGGTCAGAAACCTACCAACAAACAAGGAAATATAGTACAATAATATATCATCACTGAGGTAGGAATTCCCATACTCAGAATACAAATGACTCAAAGCATAAATGCTGACATGTGAAGATCCGTGTCAAGTAAGATAGGTCATGGCCACCAAACATACATTGTGGATCCATGCCATTATGACTCAAATATGAACATAGCCACCAAAAATACACTGTGGATCTATGTGTTAAAGACTCAAATTTGAACATATCCATGAGAAATACAATGTGGATATATGCAACAACACAAACTGAATATACTCCAATGCAACCTAAATCTGTTAGAAAATATTCAGTGTTTTCATCTCCACCACTCTATAGTACGAATCTAACCATGCAAATACATGTGCCGAAGTCGAACATGGTAGAAATGACTTGATTACCATTCATTAGTGAATACCGTTAACAAGTACGAGGGAAATCACCATTAATGTCAATGACTCCCAAGGCACACTAGTACAATCCAACGAATGCAAATTAATGAGCTGAAGTCGAACACTCGATGGAATCTCCTGATCAAGGGTCAATAGTGAAAACCCATTGTCGAAAGAGAGGAAACCTGCCATTGAGGCATGAAGGTTCCAAGGTATCAATTAGTTTCTAAGTCTAATTCTTGGATAATGAGTTGAAGTCGACAAGAAAAGACTCATCACAGGAGGGCCTTAATGTATCCCTCATCAATGACATGAAACAAGTAACAAGATTTGATGTAGATCAGAGTAACAAGTGATTTAGGACTGAATCAGGGATGGTCGACACAATAGAATTCTTAAGGACTACAAAAATGGCCGACGCAATAGAAGGATTTTTGGGTTGAGCTTCTCTTTGAACATATTGACGACACGACAATTGTCTTGGAAAATATCGACTCAACAACAGGGATCACAGACCAATTTGTAATCTTATAAAGGAGTATGACCAAGAGATGAGCGGGTTTTCCAACCTAGACACAAAGCAAGTGAAATGGTGTCATGTTCAAAAATGAATCTTCCATGGAATACAGGTTTAAACACATTTCTTTCCCAATTTTCCCCCCACCATTTCTGGCGAGTACCTCTTTATTTTTACACAAGCTTGAGGAGGATAACATATTCTTGTAAATGTAAGATCATCCTTTAGATGAGTCCTTCGGAGTATGTTTAACAAACCCTAAGAAGGAGTGGTTTGGTCCCATATGGGTCTTCTGATGTTTTTTTAACGAGTCCAAAGAGAGAAAACTCGGGGGTTTTTCATGTTTATAGAGTCTGAAAAACACTTAAAGAGAACTCTCTCAGTTCCTTTTTTGTAAAGTAGTCTGATGAGACCAAAAAAGAGATAAAGTATTACTCAATGGACATTTTCTTCAAATACTTTAACGAGCGTGAAAAGAACAAGGCCGCTCAACAATCTTTTCATGTTTAGAGAGTCTAAAAAGAGATTAAAGGGAACTCCAG
Source organism: Picea engelmannii (assembly GCA_009831015.1). Taxonomy (NCBI): domain Eukaryota; kingdom Viridiplantae; phylum Streptophyta; class Pinopsida; order Pinales; family Pinaceae; genus Picea; species Picea engelmannii. The sequence continues at coordinate 719,219 of ML795271.1, forward strand.
GGGGTTCCTTTTTTCGTATAACCTTTACGAGTCTGAAAAAGTGATAAAAGTTTACTCAGTTACATTCTCATTGATTTACGAGCATGAGAAAGAACAAATACTAAGCTTGGAAACTTATTCTCATGTATTTACGAGCATGAGAAAGAACAAAGACTAAGCTCGGGATTGTTTTCTTTTTTAAGCAAGCTTTAAAACAAAACAAAGCTATGCTTGGAATAGATTTTATTTTTACACAATCTTAAAAAATAAACAAAACTATGCTTGGACCTAGTTTCATTTTTACACAAGCTTGAACAAGAGGAAACTATGCTTGGTCGTGGTTTCATTTTTACACAAGCTTGAACCAGAGGAAAACTATGCTTGGAGTAGGTGGTTTTATTTTTAAACAAGCTTGAACCATAGAAAAATATGCTTGAGACTTCCCAACGCATAACATAGGGATGGTTGGTAATTAGCCCCCATCTTAAGAAGCTAGTGGTTTAACTTCAGCATGAAGTTCATAGGCTGAAAGTATTGCCCCCCAAGATTCGTTTCGTCCAACGACATAGGTGGATGAAATGAAACTTCAAATTCTAGATGAAGGACTTGACTCAAAAAGAGAGGGGGAAAACTATTTCATTTTCTAATGAGCTTGACAAAGGAGAAGAACTATGCTCGTGACTCTAGGTATAATCCCCAAACCAATGTTTCATTTTTTAACGATCTTGACACAGAAACGGGAGCTATGCTCATAAATTCTGGTTCATTTTTTAGCAAGGTTTCCACAGAGACACAAAACTATCCTTGTAACTAGTTTCATTTTTTAACAAGCTCAAAATCAGAAAATCATGCTCAAGGTTGGTTTCATTTTTTAATGAGCTTGAAATCAGAAAACCATGCTCAAAGCTGGTTTCATTTTTTAACAAGATTGAAATCAGAAAATCATGCTTGAGACTCTACTCTTGATCACGACTTCCAAGAGGATAGTGATCTGGAAGGAAACCATGTCAAGTGAAAAAACTCAGTCATGGCCTCCAAGAGATCTTCACTTGATGGAAGAAACACACTCTGGAAGGAACACATGTTGAGGGCTGCAATAGTGTTAAGGAGATCAAACTCTAAAGACCCTATCAAAGAGATAACCATGTCAACTACCAGATATAGGTCATTAGAAGTTGAAGTCATGGGATATAATGCCACATAATTAACATGTGATGGGGGCGATACCATATGTATATAAGAACCATTTAGGGAGGTAATCCAGTCAAGACCGATGAATGAAATTTGATCAATAGTCACCATTATTCCATCGTGAGGGAAATATATCATGCGAAAAAGAGTGGACACAATAGATTTCATGGCATAGAAATAATCCCGCCCAAGTATTAAAGCGAAATCCAAGGGGTCTTGGACTACCATGATGTCAATAAAGACAATTTTCCCTCCCAAAGTTACAGGAAACTGAGGAGGGGTCCCTAAAGGTTGACTGGTTCTTCTGTTAAAAGCTAACATATTCTGTGTAACCGATGCAAGATGAGGACAACCCAAAGCTTTCCAAGCAAAAGAGGACAAAATACTAATGGACGCACCTTCATCTATTAGTGTCTGAGGAACGTCTCGACCACAAACCTGTACTGTAATCTGGAAAGCAATGTGAGAGGGAAGATGAGGTCTAGTTAGCACACCCCAATTAAAAAGGATGGTCTCATTACTTGGAGGGGGTTGCACAGGAGAAGGAGGAATACCCCCTGTCATGGTAGAGTCTGTATCAATGATAAAATCATGGGCAGTATCGGGTTTACTCTCGAGTGGGAGAGTAGGATCAACTGATAATGACATCAAATAGACCACTTGGGTTTCATTCTCCAAGGGGAGAATGGGGTTGATGGGTGGAAAGGGATCGACCACTTTGTCAATTGGTTCAACTAAGGATGTGACTAGATTGACGACATGATTAACCAGACTGACCGACGAAGGGACTAGATTGATCATTCCATCAACTACAGGTGGGTCGAGAATAAGCTTGCAATAAGAAGTTGGAAGTTGCGGTTGTGAAACAGTCATATCTTCCAGTAATTTCGAGGCTTTTTCCATACGAGGGAAAAGGTGAGTTTGATGCTTCCCTCCTCATAACCTACATGGAAACTTGACTGGACTTTTCTTCTTCCCAAGGGTATTTTGACTATTTGACAGGAGGTCATCAACATGTTGTTCAGATGCTGACGACATGGGTTGGTGAGGGTGTGTATACCATGCTTCTATAACCTTGGATAGACTAGGGAAATCCTTAAGAAGATGGCTACCCTTACAAAGCCTGCAAGGGTACTTGGGCTGACGGTTTGCTTGGGTGTTCTTGACATCATCAACACTCCCAACATGATCAATAGTCGCTGGTTCTTTTCCAAAATGTCTGGCAGTGATTGGAAGTTTGGATCCTTGCTTATTTTTATTCTTCTTATTCTTCTATTTCTTCTTCTTCTTATCCATTGAGTTACTAGCTCTAGAGCTTTCGCTCAAAGAAGAAGATGAAATAGAAGAAGACCTTGCAAGTGAAGAAGGTGAAGAAGATATTATTAGTGAAGAAGGTGAAGGATCAACATGAGGTTGATTTTCTTGGGGGTAAGTGCTTATGACTGAAGCACTTACTACATTTGGGATTACCTGAGTGGAAAAAAACCACACCGACAATCCAATTGTGAGACTCAGAAGGCTCAAAGTAGTGATGTGAGGAGGACCAATTTTTCCATAAGAAGGAAAAACAAAAGGTTCCCCTGGAGTAGGGGTTCTTTCATTGGTCATTTCAGGAACTGACGCCATTAAAACAAAGATCCAACCTAGAGTCTGCTAGGGAAAAAAAACAGCACACACTAAAAATCCAAGAAGCAAGAAAACAAACAAAACCTTCTCATAATGAGCACACTAGTTGGTGATGAAATCCAACATCGCGGGAACAAAGTAAGAAGGGGATGAGATATAGCGGGTGGAAAATTTACGTTGACGACCTACTTAATGGACTTACACCATAGTGCAAGCTCCCACACATAAACATGGGTATACCCTCCAAGGAGCTTGAGTGAGTTTGTCCAACGTCGATTCCAGGTACCGTGAAGAGTTGCCCCTCCACAGTCACCTTGTGTAAAGACCCTAAAGAGATAGGCCACTAAGGTTACCAATCACTATAGTGATGCCTGGGAAAACAATCAACAGTCTGATCCATGCGCAAGGGTAGGGTATCTAGCCCAAAATCAACTTGAAAGGATTCCACTCATCATTGTGGGTATACCTATCAAGTGACCCCCATAATACATGAAATATCTACACCAATACCAACAAAGCAGGGTGAGTAACTCTACCAGTATCAATGCGACCTCGTGATTGATCCTTGTGTTAGAAGGGCTTCCCAGGACAAAATGTAATAAGAGGATTTCACCGCTCCCTAAGTCAAGATTATATGTTTGTTTTTAGCTTTGGAAATTTATATTTCACAGCTATTCCAAATCCCTACAACTAATCTAATGTAGGTTTTCTACCAGAAAATATAAAAATGTCTAATTAATTTTTATAAGCGCTTTATTTTATGGCTGTTGTTACTCAAGAGGAAAATGGCATGAACAATATGGTGTTTTGACCAACTCGAAAGTTATGCAAAGAGATGAAGATGCAATCTTTTCATTTCGATGAAAGCTATGCTATGAGAAGGAGAAAACATTTATCATTCCCAAATGCACAATGTCCCAAAATTTACTAAACTCATCAATATCAAGATTTTCAAGAAATGAGACAAATAGACTGTACACCAATACATGATTTAAGAATATAAGACCAAAAATTATGCAATTTCACTACTTCAAATGCAAATATGCCCCCAATCTAATGCAAAGAAAGAAAATTAAAACTTTTGTTTCAAAGATGCACTAAAAACGATAGAGAAATTCTTCAAAACAAAAGCAACCCAAACAAAGTTTTTCTCTTAACACGAACTATACAATAAAAGAAAAAGAAAGTCTTTAATTAAACAATTCTAAAGAAAAACAAATACTTTGTAACTGAAAGACACTCAAAGCAAGAGGCTAAATATTTCAAAAGAAAACAAAGTAAAGGTGGCTAAAATAATTTTCAAAGTTGTCAAGAAGACTATAAACAGATCATAATTAAACCCAAAAATTAACCCCAAAACCAAATCCAAGGTTTGGGTTAGGAAAAACCATCAAAAATCAAGAATTTCACAATTTCCATGGGCTGTAGACTAACGCAATGCGGAAATCATTGATTTCCATGGGTAGGTTGCGACATTTCCGCACTGGTCAAAATAGGTAGGGCGTGGAAATCATAAGTCTTTGCACTGCCCCTCAAAGAAGGGTGAGGAAATCAAACAAAAATGGAAAAAAATAAAAATTGAGAAGGTTTTCCAGTGAAGTTTAACAATCAGAGAGTCAATCTAGATCCTCCAGTGAATCAGAAAACATAAACCAAGCAATCAAAGAAAGAAAACAAGGAAAACTAGGAAAACACTCATTTCCCCAGTATGGTCGCCAATTTTGTTATTGGATAAATCGGTAAATGAGGACATAAACTGATCTCCCTAGATCCACCTAGATGTAGAACAGAACAAGACAGAACATGTTTCTTTCCCTAGGCTCTAATCATCAAATTTACTACCAAACAAAAGAAGATAGACATACCTTTAAATGTCGCTTCCTTATGTCTTTGTTGTTCCTGTTTCACTCCTGTTTCACTCCGGTGCTCTTGTGATACTGATCCTGCAGTGAGACACAAACCAACCAAAGTGAAAGCAGAGAGAGTATATTCAATGACAACCTATGCATATGATTAAGGAATTATGTAATAAAATAATATAATTATATGGGAAAGAAACATGCCATTGTATTATATTAATAATAGGAAGAGAGATTACAACCGGATGCCTTGATGTCATAAGGTTCATTCCAACGATTCCTTGCTTCCCACACACTTCTTGCTCCAAGGATTCTGAGACCATGGATCTGATAGCTACTCATAGTCTATCTTAACAAAGCTAAGCTAAATTTCCCAAGCTCAATCCAACTACAAAATCCAAGCTCCAAAACCAACTAACTTTCTCCATGAGAGCTCCTCTCCTTTCATAAGTTGAAGAGGATAAGGTAAGGAGGTTAGGATGATCCCACTAAATCATGAAAGTGAGTAAGATCCAAACCATTCGGAGGCCACCTCACCATAGAATCTTCTCCTTCTAGAAGCATCGATAAGATTCTCATTTTTCCCACATACAGGAGTCCATCATGACCTAGCTATAGTGCAGTCTGCGGAAACTCCGTGCCCTAGCTATAGTGCAGCCTGCGGAAATCGGGCATTTCTGCACCCTAGCTATGGTGCAGCTCGCAGAAATACTCCAAAATAGGGTTTTTACAGAGGAAAACACAACTCCATCTCTCAGGAAAATTTCTTCTCCCTTCTTTCTTTAGGAATCCAGGCCACTGACCCTTCTGAAGGAAACAGATAGGTTTACATCATTAATGATCATGAGGGTGATAAAAATAATGTGTAACAACCAGTGCGTTAGGGGCCTATGAGACCACCGTGGGGAGAGCCATGGGAAAAGGAGAAATGACAGATAGATGAGGTTTTTGTGAGGCCAACTGATGATGAGAGAGAAGGAAGGAGGCACTGATTTGATTATCCTAGTGTAGAGCCTTCACATGCTCCTACGGTGGGGGCCAACGGAGACTTTAAGGATTTTCGTCGTCGATTGGAGGTGGTACTATAGGGAGTTCTTGAGGGAATGTGGACATGGATCTATGATGAGGGAGTCTTGGAGAAGTGTGTGGGCCTTCTGGCGGAGTCGCAAACCCTGATCCGCAGATCACCTGCAGCGGGGGTGACAATGACTAGGCGGCTGCCCCCAGGGCCCGAGGGACCCCTAGCTGGTTACATACCTCCTCCAGAGAGAGGATGAGGTGGTGGAGCTCTAGAGGCACCATGAGTACCTATGTATATGTATTTTTTTATTTATATAGGCTTGCAATCCCATTTTGTATATGGTGTTGTGAAACCAATTTTGTACTTATAGGGGTGAGGTGGTTTACCTTCCTACAGATGTTGGACATGTTGTACTAATTTTTGTAAACATTGATGGCATATTTGATTGATATATATATATATATATATATATATATATCCACACACACACACACACACACACACACACACACACACACACACACACACACACACATATATATATATATATGTGGATATACATTTTGGATCTATATGATGTTCACATGTGATGATGATTTTGATGTATTTTATGGTGTCTAATTTATATGTTGTGATAGACTCTTGATGATTTATGTATGTGTAATGGTATCTTGATGTGATAAATGCCAATCCAACACTAGGTTATCCATATTATCTGTTATTTTATTGAATTATCGTGGAATATGTGTAAATGTGATTGAATCAAATTGTCAAGATAAAATTCTAACTTGCAGATATTTGCGGAAGAGGCAAGGATCCCAAACACAGTACACATTGTTGAGCTGAAGGACCACGAGCTGGGAATCGAGTAAGATGCTAAGGTGATGATTATGGTGGTGATTGGATTCAACAAGGAGGCCAATGATGACTATGTATTCATATTGGTTGTTGGTTGTTGAGCCCAAACATATGCCGTTGGAGTGGAGAAGTTTATGTGAGGGGGTATAGAGGGCCCAAGCAGTCGAAGAGAGATTATGTATCCATCAGCTAGATCCATCGGTGTAACCGATGTGGTAGGACAATGGAGGATGCATCTGTCAATAACACAAATGATAGATTAGACGTAAGGTATGGAGGGGAAGGAAGAAGACCAAAAAATCTATTAAATATGTACAGAAAATAAAAAGCCTAGTGTAGAAGGGCTAAGATCAGGCATAAAATTTCTTTAAGTACAACCCGTTGATGGGTTCTTTGAGAGGGTGGCCTTCGGGAGAGGCCAGGATGTATGCGCCTTTAATGAGGCAATGTTGTATGATGTAAGTTCCATGCGATAATGGCTCAAATTTTCCATGGTCGAGGGTATCGTGAGTGATATCGTAAGTAAGGACAAGGTCGCCTTCATTGAATCAGTGAAGGTTGACATGTCAAACAAAGGTGTCCTTCGATCATTTTTTGGCTTCTTCGTTGTTTTGTAATGAAGAACGACATTCTTCATCTAGCGATTCTAAGTTCAAAAAACGTTTCTCCATTGGAGCAATGTTGGGTAATAACTCAATGGCACTATGTAAGGTGGGAATTTTACACTCGATGGGGAGAGTGGACTCAACCCCATGGATGAGATGAAATGGTGTAAAGCCAGTGGTAGTTTTAACTATTGTGTGATAAGCCCACAGTGTGGAAAACAACATATGATGCTAATTGGTCTTATGTTTGTTAATCGTGCATTGTAACATGGTTTTGAGGACATTGTTGACTGCCTCTACCTGTCTGTTGGACTGAGGGTAGTATGGGGAGGCGAACTCAGAGAGAATCCTAACCTAGAGAAGAGCTCGAAAAAAATCTTGTTCTCAAAGTGTTTCCCATGATCGGAGAATAACTGTAGTGGGACCCCAAAGTGGGAGATGACATGATTAAAGAAAAAACGTGCTACGGTGTCAGCGGTGTTGTTGAATGTGGGCATAGCTTATGCCCACTTGGTGAATTAATCAACTTCCATGATAATGTACTTGTGTCCATTGTTGGATGGAGGGTTACAAGTCATGAAGTCAATGCCCTATTTGCAAAAGGGGCCGACGGTGATGACCGGGTGTAAAAGAGAGGGTGGCGCTCGAGCTTTTTGGGCATAAAGTTATAATTTGTCACAGTGTTTCATAGCATGGATGCTATCGGACTAATCGGCAAGTGCGGACACTAACTGATCTCCCTAGATCCACCTAGATCTAGAACAAAAAACACCAGAACATGACTCTTTCCTTAAGTTTTAGATATTGAATTTACTAACTAAAGAGGGATGAGTGACATACCATTTAAATGTCACTTCCTCTCACCATCGCCATCCTATCTCCATTCCAATTTTCATACAATCATGATCCTGCAAAAGAACACAACCAACCAAAGTGATAGAAATAGCATAAACTCAATATAAACCTATGTATGGGATCAAGGAATCATACAATAAAACACAACAAGCTTTATAGGAAAGAATCATATTACTGTATCATATTAAATGTGAAAGAGAGATTACAACCATGGCCTTGATGTCGTAAGGTCCCTTCCAACTGTCCTTCATTCCCCACACACTTTCACTCCAAGAATTCTGAGAGCATAGATCTGATAATATTCACAATCTATCTTGACAAAGGCAAATCTCAAAGCCACTCCAACCAAGCTAATAATTCCAAGCCAACCAAAGCTCCAAAGCTAACCAAAGCTAATGCTCTAAAGCTAACTTTCTCCATGAGAGCTCCTCTCCTTTTATAAGTTGAAGAGGATAAGGTGAGGAGGTTAGGATGATCCCAATAAATCATGAAAGCGAGTAAGATTCAAACCATTCAGATGCCACCTCACCATGGAAGTTTCTCCTTCTAGAAGATTTGAGAAAACGCTCATTTTTCCCACGTGTAGGCATTCTCGCACCCTAGCTATAGAGAAACCTGTGAACATCTCACACCCTAGCTATGGTGCAACCTACGAGAATCAGGAATTCTCGCACCCTGCCTATATAGCAACCTACGAACTTCCTTTTTTATGGGGTTTTTACAAGGGAAAATGCAACTTCTTTTCTTAGGAAAAGTTCTTCTCACTTCTCTCTTCAGGAACTTAGGCCACTAACCCCTCTGAAGGCAACAGATAGGCTTACATCATTAACAGTCATGGGAATGACAAAAATAATGTGTAACAATGGACACATTCATGAAATAATGTGGCCCAGAAGTAGCCTTCTTGAATGATTTTCTTAACGATGGACATCCCTAAGAGGTGGCCTCTGCAAGTGTCATTGTGGAAATAATTTAAGACTCTATCGGCTTCATTGACAGTCAAACATCGATGAATTATGGTGTCGACCCCTCATCGATATAAGATATCACTGATAAGGAGGTGGTGGGGGGCCTGGTGGAGAATACGTTGATGATCATCCCGGGAAAGGTGGTTTCTGAAATTCTGTGTTTGGAGGTAGACGAGGAGATCGTCGTACCAAGGATCATCCAAGGGGATGTAAAGGATATGTTCATCAGGGAAGTCTGTATTGATGGGTGAATTGGTAGTGTCGAAGGGAAATGTTGTAATGAGTTCGGCGATGATGAGGGATTTCTTACTCTTGGGTGTTGAAAACTTAAGGTCGTACTCCTGAAGGATGATGATCCATCAGGAAAATTTACCATTAATTTGTTGGCGACTGAGAAAGTATTGCATGGGGTTGGAATCTGCTACAACTTTGGTAGTGCGAAGCAGGATGTAATGGCACAGTTTCTGGACTACGAGGACAAATGCAAGGGAGAGTTTTTATTTGTGATTGTACTTAAAGGGTGGCCCTGAAAGAGTTTTACTAATGTATTAAATGACATGCTCACGGTCATCATCTTCTATCTGGACGAGAAATCCTACTACTGAGACGACTAAGGCTGATAAGTAGAGGATATAGTCGCGGTCATAGTCGAGTGGACTCATCAGCGGGGCAATGGAGAGTGGCACTTTTAAATCATCAAAAGAGGTTTGGGCATGTTCATCCCATTGGAATGGAATATCATGGTGCACTAAGCGAAGGAAACCATGTGCACGAGTGGCATAATTAGGGACAAAGCGACGTAGAAAGTTAGATTTTCCCTATAGGCATTGGAGTTGGCATAAATTTTGAGGTGAAGGAATTTTCGTGATGGATTGGACCTTGAGGGGTTCGACAGTGATGCCACATTGAGAAACGATGAACCCAAGGAGACGTCTGGTTATGACAAAAAATACACACTTGAGGGGGTTCAAGAGTATATTGTACTAACAACATCTGTGAAAGACAATGAGTAAGTCATCTAGATGTTGAGTGTGTTTCTTGGATCGAGCAGTGAGATCATCCAAGTAGGAGAGGATGATTTGAGCCATATCATGAAAAATGTATGTCATGTCCTGTTGGAATGTTGCACCAACATTCTTGAGGCCAAAAGGCATGACGCGATATGAGAAAGTACCCCATGGGGTAGTAAATGTGGTTATGTACTGTTCGATTTGGTGAATCTGGATCTAGTTGTAGCCTGAGAAATTGTCCATGAAGGACAAAGCCTCATGGCTGACACAATCATCGATAATTTGGTCGATAAAAGGAGTGGGAAAATTGTCTTTGGGACAGGCTTGATTGAGATCATGAAAGTCAGTGCAGATGTGAATAGTGCCCTATTTTTTGCTGACAGGGATAGGTTTGGAGACCCATGATGTATATGTGATGTAGCATATGAGCCCTGCAGTGTGTAAATTGTCAATCTCAGCTTTGATGGCTGCTGATTTGGATGGGTGTAATGGGCATTTCTTTTGTCATATTGGGGTGATATCAGGCCATGTTCCTATATGATGTTTGACAATAGAGGGATCGAGGTCATCCATCTCTATGTATGACCAGGAAAAAATGTCCCATTATTCCTAGAAGAGAGCTTTGTTGGCTATGATTTCTTTAGGAGAGCATGCCGCGCCAATGGTGATTTCCTATATGATTCCATGTTTTATGGAAATATCGATTTTGACGGTGGGAGAAATGTTGGCCATGTTTCCTTCTTCAAAAGTGTCAGGGGTAGGGATAGGGTTATTGAACCAATCTATATGCCTTGATGGTAGAAAATATTTGGTTTCGATTGTGTATACATATTTTTGGTTAGGAGGTGTAAAGGCTTCTTGGGAAAGAAAGGGCACTCTGTGATGGAGAGGATCCCATGGGAAATAAGGGGTAGTTAATTCCTCAAGGATGTCTTCGTCGCAATGGAACTATCGAGAATATAGGGGATCCAAGGGAGTAACAATGGTGAATGGCACCTTGTGGGTGTCTTCTGGTGGTGAAGAGTTAGGGGGGGTGATGAAAAGGGGTTGCGATGGTTCACTCGACATAAACCAAATATTGAGATATTGTGGGTCGAAAATGGCAGTTGGGAGTAAAATTTCTGTGGGAAAATGAACTAGAGAAATCAATGGATTTGGGGGAAAATCCTCATATAGTCTATCCATGAACCATGGAGGAGTAGGGAGTTTCTCAGGCTTAGGAAAGAGGATATGAACAACATCAGGGAATGGAATAGGGGAAATCTCTAGTACCTCTGAGAGTGAGGTAGGTGTAGGATTCTGAATAAGGGTCATTTGGTGATGTCTGTATTCAAGGATCATAGGAAATTGGTATGTGAAATGATCCAAGGATTCCTAGAGAGAGCAAGGGCATCTCATTTGTTCGTTAACTGAAGTCATGAAATAGTGGATGTCTATGACATGATTACTTGATGACATGGATGGGGGAGACTCTTGATGAAAGATTTGGCATACTGCCATTAGTGTCTGTCGAAATTGAGGTAGTATGGGGCAATGGTGGGTGTAATGGCCATACTCTGAGCAGATGGTACAGGAAAATTTGGTTTGCATCCCTATGGTACCGGTGGTTGGATACGTGGTGGTATTACTTGGTGCGTTGGGTGGCATAATGAGTGGTGTGGTTTCTTGAGGAATTCAGATTAAATTACGTAACTCGAGGAGAGAGGGACATAGATTGGTGGGGTGTCCTTATTTCGTGCATAGTGTGCAAGGAAATTGAACTCAGGGGGGGATTGGAGTGGTGGGTTATCTCTTCTTCCTTCTGACCCCAGCTGTAGTGGTGGTGCTTGTGAGTGGGGGTGAGGGTGGTGTGGTGGGAGTGAGGACTGGTATATGCATTGGCATGCCTTAGGTTTGGGGAGGAAGATATGATTGAGGGAACATCTCAAGTGGATGTAGATACCATACTAGAATTGTCAGCACCATATTGGGAAGGGTAAGCGTTGCGACTACCTGGAAATCTTGTACACCCGGTGGGGGGTAAAAGAAGGGGATTTGAGTAATGTCTTGGGGGATTGTCTCCCAAACTAGGATGTGTACTTGGGGGAGGGTGAAATCAGGAACAAGTGTAGCTGAAGAGTTCTTAGGGGAATCCTGAGGGAGGAGCTCTACAACTAGTGGGATGTTAGATGGTAAGGAAGCCTCTTTGGGAGGAATGGTATCTCTAATTTTTGTTCTGTTGGATGAGATTACACATACTTGAGATGAGGGATGGATGAGAGGGGGTGCTCCATGGTATGTCCATAGCAAGGATGGATATTTGAATATGTCGGGGCCCATCTCAACGAGTGGATAGACATAAGGATTAGTCTGGAAATAAGGTAAAATGTTATCGATGTTGGAGGAAGGGTTGGCCTCATAATGTGACACTTGGTCAATGGTGACAATCTTCCCATTGTGGGGGGACATCAATGTGTGAAACACAGAATAGGCCACGACCTTCATAGCGTACATCTATCTACATTCGAACAAGATGTTGTTCGAGCGGGGCATTGATAACTTCAATGTCAATGAGAATAGTCTTGCCCCCGAGTTCAATGGGGAAATTTTGAAAGAGCCCTTCAGGAGAGAATGGTCGTCCATCATAATCTCTCAGAGTAATGGCGGATGGTATGATATTGGGGGAGCCAAGTTTCTTCCATACGGTTTTGGACATGATGCATGTGGATTCACCTTCATCAATGATGCAACAATGAACTGTGATGTTTTGGATTTTAATCGGTATTTGGAAAGCTACCAGAGCAGGGAGATGGGGTTCCACACTATCAATATCAAAGGTGATGAGTCAAGTATTAGAAGGGTCGAATGCCCCCAGGGTGGAAAGTAATGAATTCCATTGAGTAGGAAAGGTTTGAAGGACCTCTAAAACTGACATGGAAGTAGGATATTGTGCCAAGTCATCGACCAAACTATAATTGTCTGCCTCCCTAGCCTGAGGGTTGTTGACATTCCGTCATAATGGGATGCAAGGAATACGAAGGGGTGTTTCAGTATTAGGGTGTGGAATCATCAAAGGTGGTCATTTTGTGATTGGGGATGCTTCTGAGGTAGTGGGAGCAGAGTCAGGGGGTGTGCAGTATTGACGACTGCGCGTTTGTAAAAGAACCTCTTCCTCGCTAGTGAGGAGGATGGTGTGATCTGCAGGAGTGCCAAGGTTTGGATACTGTCCTATCTGTGGTGGGACATGATGCATCTCTTGTTAGGTATTCATCACCCCTTGGTGTGGAATGGGATTTTGGAACACAGCTGGGGGTGGTTGTTGCACATATTGTTGAGGGGCCTGTGGCGAGGCAGGTAGTGCTGGGGGATGTGGTCCATTTATAGATTCTTTCATGCATTTAAAGTCAGTGATTTGAGGAAAATGGTGAGTATAATGGCCATACTCAATGCAAAGGGCACAAGGGAAGTTTGTTTGAAGATTGTTGTTATGCTTGCCTTGGAGTTTGTTGTTATTTCCCCCATGGGGGTTATGCTTCCCCTGATTCAGGTTTCCTCCGATAGGTTGGTTATGTTGGGGGTGATTCCCTCCTGGTCCTAGATTATTATTGTTTCATTTTTTTCCTTTCTTTTTGGCATTATTCGACTAATGGGTCAGATTTTCTGTATTCATTTGTTCAAAATTTTGATATTGTTGAATGGGGGAGGGATGAAAAAAATTAACTCTAGCATGTGGGTGTCCTTGTGGGGGTGGATCCATAGGCTGTGGATGGACAGGAAATGGAAAGTATGGATTATTTTGTGGAAATGATCCATAGGGTACATAGGAAGGAGCAACACTTTCACTAGTGCTTAGGGTGTAAGTTGAGGTAGAGGTGTTGGCAAATATTTAACAGACAGCGCATGCTTGTATGCTTTTCATTGATGGCAAGTACAAAAATGAAGATGGAATGAGTACATAAAGTATGTAATAGATGGGAATTATGAGAAGACACTGCAGAGAAGATTCAAATAAGCTCAGAAGAGATAATGCAGAGGATTGTTGGCAGATCATCGATGGAAAAATCAGAGTAAGCAGAACAAAGTAAGCTTAGGAGGAGAAGAAGCATTTTTGATCATTGGATCGCATTTTAATTCGAGAAAGAAGGAGGACCGTCATATCTGATTGTAGAGAAGAAGAATGCGTAGAAGAGGAGGACAGATCTCAGGGGTTAGATCTGAGCAAAAGTTCCAACCATCGTTGGATCAGGGAAAACCTACACATTCATTAAAGTGCAAGGAGAAGCAGGCTGACAAAATCCTGAAAGAAAGAGGACCGTCCATCTTCAGGCAGGACACGTGGTGAAATATCATCATGTCGCTGACTGGAAAGTCAAAGGAACGGGGTTCCCTAACCTCTCGAATTTGCGATATGAGAAATCACGAAACTATCTTAGCCGTCAGATTGAGGTTTGTTCTGGACCGTTGATCCAAATCCATCTCGGAGTCTCGCCTATCATGACATGGAGTGATGAGAACCTCCATCTAAGGAATAGCAAGATGCGAGATCATGAAAAGATCAGGACCGTCGGATCACCAAGAACGTGGACCATTGATCTGAGCTCCATCTCAGAGCTTCGCCTATCGTGACTTGGAGAGGCAAGAAACATAACCACCGAAATCACGATATGAAAAATCACGATTTAATCACAGCTGTTAGATCAAGGTGTGATCTGGACTATTGATCTAACTCCATTTTGGAGTTTCGCAAATCGCGACTTGGAGAGGCAAGAAACATAACCATAAGAACACCGAAATTGTGATATGCGAAATCGCGATATGATCTGAGCTATTGAATCAAGATCAGATCTAAACCGTTGAATCATAGGACAAGTGGCAAGCGATTGGAATTTCGTTGACTTGAAGTCAACGAAGCATGGTGTGGAAACTTGCAAAATATGAAGCACCTTTTTGGCACATCCTATGGTCACTGCCGGTGGTCATGAGAAGGGAAGGAGTCAGTTCAGATAAGCTCCATTTTGGAGTTTCGGGATCACGACTTGGAGAGTCGAGATGCCTCATCTCCAGATTCATGAAATGCAAAATTGCGAAAGTGCTTTATGCATAAGCACGTGGTCACAACCATTGGGCACATCGATGGAAGATGGAGGAAGAAGCTAGAGGTGCTAAGCTTCACCACAGGGATCCTGAAATGCTGAATTACAAAATGGTGAAACAGGCACAAGATTCTTTATTCTTAATCCAACAGTTCAAGTGAGTTTGAATATCATCGGAGGGCTACTATTCCATCTCATAGTTAATTGATCAGTTACAAATATGTTAGCAAAACTGAGTCATGATTCTTGATCGGTTGGCATTTCAGTTTCTTAGATTGTTTTATTTTGCCTAAGAAGATGCAAAGTGTAACTGCTGTGGGTGTGGTGCATAAAAGAAAAAGATACAGACTGTGCATGGTCGGTTGTTCTGGATGAAAAATGAATTAAAATGTGAGAAAGGGAAAATCACAGGATGCACAATGTGAGACTGAAAATATGTGTAGTGTGAGATAAAACTCAGAGAAGAGTAACAGATGAGGAAAAGACTTGAAGCAGAGAAGAATGACAGAACAAGCTGAAGTAGAGCAGAATTGCATAACAGACAAAGGAAGAGAAGAATCGTAGAACAGTTAGAAGAAGACCAAATTTATAGAACAGAGAAGAAGTGGTAAGAATCGATTTATCTGTGTAGTTGGTTGTTTATTTATTCATTTATATTCCAGGTTGGTTGAGAGGTGCTAGGGAGGACTGTTGTCCTCAGAGGTTCAAGTGGGAGCTTGAACACAGGGAGTTGTAGCTTCCATCTGGTTGCAGCCAGAGAAACCAGGGTGGTAGGGTGGTGCAAGGGAGAACAAGTGTTCTCTGTTATACAGGTTGGAGCCTGTGTAACTAGAAGTTGGTGCTTCCATCCAGTTGGTGTTGGAACATTAAGGGAGTTGGTGCTTCCTTCTAGTGGGTGCTAGAGAAATCAGAGAGTTGGTGCTCTCAAACAAGTTGGAGCTTGTAAAACAGAGGTAGTAGCCTCACATTGAGTTGGTGCTCAATTATAAGTGATGTACAGAACTTAAAAGACTGCCTATCATTTTGAAGAAGAAGAGGTTTTCTCCCTTTATGGGTTTCCTTGTGAAAAAATTTCTCTGTGTATATCTTATGTGTGACTGATGCTCATTATTTATATCGTCTACATGTTGTATAATATTGATGGTCACTTGAATAAAATTTAAGAATGGTTTAATAGATTTATTATTGTTTAAGCACAGTAACAATTGATTCACCCCCCCTCTCAGTTGTCTTAGTAATTTCAACAATTGGTATCAGAGTGGGTTCCTTTTATTCAAAGGTAGATCTGTAAGCTTAAACATGACAAGTCATGAAGGGACTTCAGCCTCTAAGCCCCCTCTATTTGATGG
>ML795271.1:741514-755131 GCA_009831015.1 Picea engelmannii
ATCTATGTAGTTGGTTGTTTAATTATTCATTTATATTCCAGGGTGGTTGGGAGGTGCTAGGGAGGACTGTTATCCTCAGAGGTTCAAGTGGGAGCTTGAACACATGGAGTTGTAGCTTCCATCTTGTTGCAGCCAGAGAAACTAGGGTGGCAGGGTGGTGCAAGGGAGAACAAGTGTTCTTTGTTATACAGGTTGGAGCCTTCGTATCTGGAAGTTGGTGCTTCCATCTAGTTGGTGCTGGAACATTAAGGGAGTTGGTGCTTCCTTCTAGTGGGTGCTAGAGAAACCATAGAGTTGGTGCTCTCAAACAAGTTGGAGCTTGTAAAATAGAGGTAGTAGCCTCACATTGAGTTGGTTCTCAATTATAGATGATGTACAAAACTTAAAATACTACCTATCATTTCGAAGAAGAAGAGGTTTTCTCCCTTTATGGGTTTCCTCGGGAAAAACTGTCTCTGTGTATATCTTATGTGTGTCTGATGCTCATTATTTATATCGTCTACATGTTGTATAATATTGATGGTCACTTGAAGAAAATTTAAGAATGGTTTAATAGATTTATTATTGTTTAAGCACAGTAACAACTGATTCACCCCCCCCTCTCAGTTGTCTTAGTAATTTCAACAAGAGGGGGTACTAGAACTTGGTTGGTTAGCTGGGCGCATTGTGGGTGACGACGAGGGTCCACTTATGGGTGGAGGAAGGGAAATAGGGTATTGTTGTTGATAAGGGGGAGGAGGATAATAAGGGGGTCCTCCATATACTGGTGGATATTGAGGTGTTCCATACATAGGTGGTGGTTGGGGGTGTGGATTGTGGTGTGTTGTGGTACTAATCAATCCATCCACTGAGTGCAACATCCCAAGTTTTTCCTAGCCGAATGGTATGGGTCTAGGGATGTCAGGTAGTACTGTGTATAAGTGTCCTGACTGTGAATATATTAGGTCGTATCGATGAGCCTTGCTGATGGTTTCTTCTTAGGATTGGGGGAAGCTGGAAGCCACATCTTTGTCAAGGAGGCAGACAAGTGATATGAAAAATGAATCAAGGCATTGTTGTTTGGTGGTTTCTGCTTTGCATAAACTACACCGTCGATTCCATTCTTGAATGTGGTCAATGATATGTGTGCATGAGGTTTGTTTAAAATCAGAGAGTAGTTCAAGACCATTATCATGACAAATTGGTAATTGAAAGAAGGTAAAATATGATTCAAAAGTCGCATGGGACCCTGATTGTTCGTCTACATACCACTTGGATGATGGACCAGTGATTGTGCATTGAAATAACCTTAATAGGATGGATTCACCCATGATTTTGTTGGAAGAGCACCATAGGTGGAAGGTCATGACATGGTTGGTAGGATGATCTCTTGCATTTCCTTCAAACTTGAGGATGTTGAAAGGTAGTTTGGTGGGCATTGCACGACCTGTGGGGTTGTGCAATATAGGATCATTTGTGAACTTAATCAGATCCAGAATGTTGAGAGAAGCCAAGTATGGCATCTAGAGTGGTGGTGGAGGGTTAGTTCTAGCCATGGTGTGAGTGGTTTGTGTACCTGAACTATGAGGGGGGTTAGGTGGGGTGGAATTTCCTCCTTGGGAAGAAGTGTGCCCCCTACTTCCTTGTAAAAGAAAGCTAGTGGATGGTTGACCTTAGGAAGTGGACCCAAGTAAAGTGGAACCAAGAAAATCTGATCCCAAGATAGTAGCACTCACAAGGGTGTGAGAGGGTTGAGCTGATGAGTTGGCAAGACTAGGAACTCATCTACGAATGGGAGGGATATTTTGCAAGCGTCAAGATCGAGGGGGGTTCTGTGGGTACCCTATGATGTTTGAATAGCAAAATGAATGTGTGCAACTGGTGATGAGAGTAATAAATGAATGAGATAATTTTTATTACTTGGACCTTCACAATATATTTCACAATCGTTTTGTAATCACAAGAGAATCATACATAAATCAATTGACAAAGAAGCATATATGTGGATAGGGGGATTTTGTCAGTGTGGGAGAAAAAAGAAAGCAAATGCTCGTGTCCTAAAAGGCATAACATCCTTCCTCTCAAATAACACTAGACCTTCCAATAGCACTCAACAGTGGGGTCTGAAGCCACTGGAAGAGGAACTAGTGAAGGATGAAATAATTAGTTATAATGAGGGGTAGAGGGTGCATATCCTGAAAGAGACGGAAATATTTCCCAATAGCCACACAAAATCCGATCAAGGTTCAATTGCAGCCCACAATTTCCACCTCGGTAGATGTCCTAAAATTTGGTCACTAGGTACCTCGGTCAAAGTGCAACATTTAGATTTTTGGCCTCAAAAATGGGTCACAGGATGGATCCTGTCCAAGAGGTGGGTGCCTCAAGGGGGGATGCACAGAACAACCAGACCTCGGTCTTTGACTCTTCATAGGTATCTCCTTGCCTTATGGTGTTAGGAACACTTGACTTGGAGGATTTAAAGTTCCCTATTTAACAACTTCTACTGTTTGAATTTGTGAGAACTAGATAACGGGGAGTTATTTGGATGCCTATCCCCGAAATCCTACCTAGAATGAAAAATTTCTTTTGGCACCTCCTGTGGAGGAAAACTTAGTGAGTTTTTACAAAAAAATTAGATGTGTTTGTTTGAGAGATTGGGGGTGTGAACCAATCTTGTTGAAATTAACTAGGAGTGGATAGTCTCGTAAAGAAAAGGGTAGGGCATTTTGGAATCCCTTTCGAGGAAAACCTACTTCAACCTCCATGATTCTAGATGAAACTAAGTGAGTGAGTAGTGACTTTGTGTGTGAACAAGTGAAAGTGTGTCAAATTTTTAATAAGTTAGGTGTCACCTTCCTGCATGTGGACTTCGTGTTGTACTTACAAGTCTTGATTACCTAATTTACTAAATTCCATTGGTATAACCTTAAAGAATTTTAAAGTCCCTAGAGAACTAGCATGTGGACATATGGGTCCTTACAAATCCTTTAACTCCCTAGTGTGATTTAATCTAAGAAAGATTCACAAAACTATCCTATATTGTAGACATCTGGGCATGTATGGGCTCATTACAAAAACCTTTAAACTCCCCTAGTGATGTAATCTAAGAAAGTAGATTCAAAACTATCCTATCTTTATAGCATGTGGGCATGTATGGTCCCTTACAAATTTAAGATGTGTTTTGGAAAAGAAACTAAGAGGAGTACCGAGGGGGATGTTGTCCTCTCCTAAATATTTTGTCTTTAAGGGAGATGAAATCTTCCCTCAATCATTTTTCTGATTCTCAAGATCACTCTATAGAGTGAGAGAAGATCATACTCAATGATTGACGTTCAATTTCTGGTCCCAATGCAAGTGGTTATATATGTGATGTAGAATGATTCCAACTTAACTTGAATCAAAGAAAGCCATCCATGTGGAAAAATGAAAGAAAAAAGAGGATAAATATGGATTTTAACCCCCTAAGTGCCTATGTTTTGACTAACCCTGCATGTGGAGAGGGAATCTAAATGTGGTGCATATTACAATTTTCATAGAATCAAGCTTAAGAAGGCTATGGGCCTTCAACAGATCAAAAAAAAACTTACAATGTGTGAATTTCTGGATAGATGTGCAGGTCGCAGAGTAGACAGAGGTGCATGTGGCACCAATGTGCAGATAAAAAATGACCTATTGACATAGGTGCGTAGAATGCACTAAGAAACATAGTGAGTTTGGTGCACATGCTCGAAAGATGCGCCTGTGGGTCAAAAAATCCGTGCACTCTCTGTTACATGGTCGGGAAGAAAATTTCGGATGAAATTCTCTTAGCTCAGCTTCGAATTTAGATTTTTGCATGCAGGCTTGGGTCGGTTATGGTTCCTTCAAGTTAAATAAACCAAAAAGAAGTGCTCAAACAACCCAAATGGGGAGGAAATTGATACCTATACCCAGTATGATCACCAATCTATTGTATTATTTTCGTCACCTAAATGGGAAAAAGAGGGACACTTACAAGTCCAATTCGGTTAGCTAGACAGGACAAAAATGAGTACAAGAGTTAGAAACATCAAGCACAATAAGCAAATAAACAACTAATCTAATAAAAATTAAAGAAAATAAACTAATGTGCATAAGGGAAATAGAACAAAAGAAAGAACGATATTCATGCCACCAATGGATAGATTGTATTAGTGGGCAAACACCAAAGAGAAAGGGAGACTTATGGGTCCCCTCTTCCTCCAAGGGAGGGCTCTTGAACCCCCAATTATTGATCTCTTCTTACAAATAACAAACTAAAAGGAAATGGTGAAGAAATCCAAAGCTCATTCACTCAAGAGGTGATGTGAATGGCCCAATGAAATGATGCTTATATGCTCCAATGAGGAAAGAGGTTCCTTGCAGGAGAATAGAGGCAACATAACAATACAATTATATTCTTGGAAATATAGTGCACCCATGGCCTCTTTTTATAAAAAGAAATTGAGGCATTATCCAATCGGTCTTTAGTGTGAAAAAGGGGCCCTTTAGGGCACCTCTAGGTCTTTGACCAGCCCCCCACTCAGATTCAACTTTGATTTGGGGGTCAAATAAACTTGGGAGATGAACCAGAAGTGGGTGGGAGGCCAACTAGAATCATTAATGTGTCATTCTGAAGTGTGCACAGCTTTTTGCGTCCACAGTCGTGCATCGAGTGCATGTGTGCTTTTCAAGAGTTTTTGACTGGCGCATGTGCGTGCTCTTCCTTTGAATTCTGAGTGCATGCTGATTTTATAACCAGTTGCATAGTTTTGTGCCCTTTGGAAATGCATTTTTTGGGCCATGGATGAAATAATAGTTGTTTGGAGGTGTTGGATTCTGATAACCATTTGCGGACAAAATTTTAGTGATAATAGTTAGGCTCATAATGTGGAATTTGGTCGATGGTTATGATTTTCCCGTTCTGGGGGAACATCATCGTTCGAAACACTAAAGAGGATACTGCCTTCATAGCATAAATGTGGCTATGTCCAAACAAGATATTATAATCAAGCGAGGCGTCGATAAATTCAATGTCGATGAGGATGGTTTTACCCCCGAGTTCGACGGGGACATTTTGGAAGATCGCTTTAGGGGAGGATGGTCGACCATCATAGGCTCTCAAGGTGATGGAGGATGGTACTATCTCAGGGGAGAAAAGTTTCTTCCATATAGTTTTGGACATGATGCATTTTGATGCACCTTCATCGATGATACACCAATGAATCATGATGTTCTTACCTTTTACTAGTATCTGGAAAGCTACCAGAGTAGGGAGGCATGGTTCTACGCTATCTATATCAAATGTGATGAGTCTAGTATCAGTTGGGTCGACTTCCCCCAAGGAAAAGAGTAAGGATTTCCACTACATTGGAAATGTTTGGAGGACCTCAAATAAAGACATGGCTACATGAGACTATGCCAAGTGATCGACCAGACTGTAATTGTGTTCTTCCCTAGCTTGAGGGTTATTGATGTTCCGTTGTAATGGAATGTGAGTTATACAAATGGTAGGTTTAGTATTAGGGCATGGAATAATCAAGGGTTGTCTGGCTATGGCTAGATTTGCTTCAAAGGTGGTTGTAGTAGAATCATAGGGTGTGTTGTATTAACAACTGTGTGTTTGCAGAAGAATATCTTCTTCGCTAGTGAGGAGGATATTGCAATCCTTCAGATTTCCGAGGTGGATGGGCCCTGGGTTTTGATACTGCCCCATTTGTGGTGGGGTAGGGTGTACCTCCTATTGGGTATTCATCACACCTTGGTGTGGAATGGGGTTTTGAAGTACGACTAGGGATGGATGTTGAAATTACTTTTGTGGGGCCCACTGAGGGGCAGGCGATGCTGGAGAATGTGGCAATTTCATGGATTCTTTCATCCATTTTAAGTTGGAAATTTGGGGGAAATGGTGAGTATAATGTCCATACTCACAGAAAAGAGCACAAGGGAAGTTTGTCTTGAGCTTGTTGTTTTTTTTCTTCCCTTGGTGTTTGTTGTTATTGTCCCCTTGGAGGTTTTGGTTGCCCCCAACAGGTTGGTTTTGTTGGGGGTTTTTTCTTCCTGGTCCCAGGTTATTATTATTTAAGTTTTTTCCTTTATTCTTGCCATTATTCAACTGATGGGATGGATTTACCATATTCAAATGTTCAAAATTATGAAGTTGTTGAGTGGGAGAGGGTTGAAAAAAGTTAACTCCGACATGGGGTTTTCCATGTGGAGGAGCCATGGGCTATGGGGGACCAGGAAATGGAAAGTACATTTTTTTTGTGTGGCAACGATCCGTAGCATGCATAGGAAGGTGAAGTGCTTTCACTAGTGCCTAGTTTATATGATAAGGTAGAAGGGTAACTTGAACTTGGTTGAGAGGTCGAGCACATCATGGGTGTTAGCGAGGGTCCAATCATGGGTGGGGGGGAGTAACAGGATATGATTGTTGGTAAGGGGGAGGAGGGAAATAAGATGGCCCTCCATATGGTTGCAGATATTGATTTTTTCCATACACAAGTGGTGGTTGGCTGTAAAGGTTGTGGTGTGTTGTGGTACCAATCAACCCATCCGCAGCATGAGACATTCCAGGTTTGTCCTAGCCGAATGGTATGGGTCTGGGTGCATCGGGTAACACTATGTATAAGTAACCCGAATAAGCATAGATAAGGTCAAAATATTGGGCCTTGTTAATGGCTTCCTCTTTTGATTGAGTAAAAGTGGATGCTACATATTTGGCAAGTATAAAGACAAGTGATTTTAGAAACCAATCGAGGCATTGTTCTTTGGTGGTTTCTACTTTACATAAACTACGTCGCTGATGCCATTCGTGGATGTCATTGGAAATATGCATAACTGAGGTTTTTTTACACTTGACCAACAGTTCTAAACTAGTTTCATCACGAACTAGTAGTTGAAAAAATGCCAAAAAGGCTTTGGCCAAGGATTCAAAAGTCACATGGGACCCTGATTTTTCGTCCACATACCATTTGACTGATGAACTAGTGAGTGTTCTTTGAAATAAACTTAAGTGGATGGAATCATCCATGATGTTGTTTGAAGAGAACCATAAGTGGAAGGTCATAACATGGTTGGTGGGATCTTCCCCCAGTTTGCCTTCAAATTTTGGAATATCTGAAGGTAGTTTGGTAGGCATATTGGGCCATGTGGGGTCATGTAAAATGGGATCATTTGTGAGTTTAGTAAAATCAAGAATGTTGAGAGATGCCAAGTATGGCATAGGGATATTTGGAGGAGGATCAGTTCCAGCCATTGTGTGAGTAGGTAGTGGATCTGACCCTTGAGAGGGATTGGGTGGGGTTGTACTTCTCTCTTGAGAAGAATTTTCCCCCCTGCCTCCTTATGAAGGAGAGCTAGTGGATGGATGTCCTTAGGAATTGGACCCAAGTAAATTGGAACCAAGTAAATATGATCCCAAAATAGTAGCACTCATGGGGGTGTGAGATGGATGAGCTGGTGAATTGGCAAGACTAGGAACACCTCCTAGAATAGGAGGGAGGTTTTGCAAGCATCTATAACGACGGGGATTGTTGGCCCTTAACCAAGTTTTGAGGAAAAATTGGTCATGTTTGACCACTTGTGGGACTTTAACAAGCAGGTCGAAGATGGAGCACCCAGGTGGAGCTGATATCGCGGGATCTCGCTTGTTTTGCGGGCTTGTGGACCAAGAAAAGGGTTTACTAGGGTTTATGTAATGGGTTATGGGATGTCGACCCATGGGTTTACCCATGATTATGCCTTTTGTAAATGTATAGATAAGTATCTAAGTGATGTAATAATCCTAGTGGTTTTCTATGTGCACAATATGTTGTAAGTGTTAATGTTGGCTTAGTGCAAGAGATTGTAAGTTGCTTGTGTGATCTGGCTATGTAAAGCAAGGCTCTGTGCTACCAACGAGTTATCTCTATTCCTTGACATGATTTTGGGAAGGAGTATCTGGCACACAACACACAGATCTCATGTCCTCTATGGATTTGGGCTCTGTGCCTTTGTGCACATGAGTAGACGAATGTAAGAAGATTGAAGACTAATAAAGAAGAAGAATAAGTTGGTGGATGTATCCCTACACTAGGGTGAACCACATATATCATGTGTCTTGATGTGCTTTGTGCAATGTGATTTGTGATTTATGTTGTTTATTTTCTTAGTTTCGTTGTTGGCACAGGGGAAGAACCAAGGTTCAACTCCAAGAGCACACAAACAAGCCCTAACTACTGGCTCTTTTGGCTACACCTCTAAAGAAGATGCAGTCTCATGCGAAGAAGATATGGGGGGTCGCAGGACATAAATGCCTACAAGTAAGGGAAATTTCAAGTGGATCTAATACTAGAGCAGTACAACATCCATATATTACCTATCAACTTAGATCTACTTCACACAACTATAGATCTGATCTAACACATCAATGCAATAATAATATATCAATGACAAAGAATAGAGCAACAATCATACTCGACACAAGATATACGTGGTTCACCCTCTCTCTAGGTCTACGTCCACCGAATTGTGATTTATAATATATTAAGATGAAGCATAAAGTTTCGATTTGCGCTCTTAGCCAACATATCTTCTCTCTTCTTCTCTCGATCTCTCCCCTTCCTGCACACCCAACTGTAGGACTTGATCTTCGCACTCCACTGAAGATATTACAATGCCAAAAGGCTCTCACTCTTAGCACTTCTCTCTCTCATAGTAATTCTTACTCAATAACAATAACAATCAAAATCCCAACAATTATCTTACCAACCCAACCTAGGTCCTCTTGAACTTTATTTATACTTTACAATAGCTCACCGACATCATTGGGCTGAAGCCTAAGTGTCAAAACCCTATATACCAAAACCCTAGGTGTCTAAAACCCTAGGTCAACTTCAGACGCGTTTTCAGGGCTTCGCCAGCTTGTCTTTCCTTCCTTCTCGCGTGGTGCTCCGAAGAATCTAACGATGGATTTTTCTTCTTGCTAAGTTGTTCACAGTCCTTCTTCCTTGCTGACCTGTCATCCTTGATCTCCTCGTCAATGGCTTGATTTATCAGAATTCAGTCCATGTTTTCTTCTCTTTTTCTCACTTCAACCCAGTAACAGTCACTCTATCTTCTGTGAAGTTCTCATTTTTCCTTTTATTCCTTGATCTTTGCTTGCTTCCATAACTAAGGGCCAACAAGCCCCCAACACTCACCTATGAATCATCCCAAGGCACTTCATATCTTTATCTTCTATTTTACTTTGAATTCAAACTACGCAGTGAAACCTTTGATTTCTTCTCTATGTCTCCTCTCCTTCCCTGTGCAGACTATTGTTTTTGTGTCTCGTACCCAGTTTCAACTACACCTGGTACCTAGACCCTTTTCCTTATGCTTTTACTTGGAGTTGCAAGGTAGCTGTTTGTCATAGTACAACTTCATCTGGCTCCCATTCACTAATCCTTCCTTCCATTCTCCCTTCAAAGTCTTCAACTACGCAGCTCCTCCTTATGTAACATAGGTGATCTCATATGGCCCAAGCCAATGAATTCTAAAATTCCCAGGATGCTTGATCAACTTGTTATCATATACCAGAACTAGATCACCATGCTTGAATGCCTTCTTCTTTTTGTGCCTGTCATGATAGACCTTCTCTCTTTCCTTCTGTACTTGTTGATGGAATCCTGCAATAAATCTGTCTTCTTCAAATTCGACCAACTGCGCAAGCCTCTCTTGAACAACACCAGTGTCATCCATATCTGTAAAGGAAACAATTCTTAGGCTTGGCACCAGGTATTCCATTGGAACAATGACTTTGAGATCATACACCAACTTGAAGGGGGTCTTCATTGTTAATTTCTTACGAGTGGTTCTATAATCCCAAAGTATTGTTGGTACTCTTAAATCCCAGTCATCCCTTTTCACACTGCAAATTTTTATCAGTGTTGTCTCCAAGATCTTATTGAATTCTTCCACTGTCCCATTTTCTTATGGATGATAAGGTGTGCTCTTCTGATGGTGGACTGCAAATTCCTCAGTTAGGGATTCAACTATTTTATTTATGAAATGGGTGCCTTGATCACTCATAAGGATCTTTGGGCATCCAAACCTAGTTATGATGTCCTTGAATATGAAGCATGCAACTGTAGTTTAACTATAGTCCTTAACTTCTCTAGCTTCGGCCCACCTGGTCAAGTATTCTGTCATAGTGATGATGTACCTTGCTCCTGTGCACTTTCCTGGTGGGTTTATGGGTCCCACAAAGTCAATGGCCCATTTCTCAAATTCTTGTAGGGCCAACTATGGTGATAATGGAATTTCATCTCTTCTGGATGGTTTTCCAACTCTTTGGCATACATCACAAGCCTTGCAATAGTATTTAGCATCTCTGTGTAAGGTAGGCCACCAAAGGCAACCTCTCAGAACCTTCTGCACAATTGATTTCCCTACGTAATGTCTGCCTACGATGCCCTCATGAGATTTTGCAAGGATCAATGGTCGCTCTACCTCCATAACACATCTTCTTAGTATCTCATCATGTCCCATCTTGTATAGTTGTCCAACTATAAGTGAAAATTCTGCAGCGCGCACTACTAGTTGTTTATTCTGAGGGATTGTATACTCACTAGGTGCCATTCTTTTTGAGAGGAACTGGACTATTTTTGCAAAGTGGTCATCAATCTTTCTAATTGATAGTAGTTGTGCATCCAACAATGCATCCTCCAAACTAGTCGTCTCTTCTCCATGTTCCAACCTTGACAAGTGGTCAAGACCCTTGTTCATTCTTCCTGGCTTGACTATGATATCAAAGTCATATTTCTGAAATAGCAGAAGCCCTCTGCATATTCTTCCCCCTAACACTAGCTTGTTGACTAGGTATTTCAGCATGGAGTGATCAATAAACATTTTAAAGTGTCCTCCAAACAAGTAGTGGTGGAATTTCTACAATGCATACACCATGGATAACCCTTCTCTCTTAGTGGTAGTGTAGTTGACCACTGCAGTTGATAGCTTCCTGATAGCAAAATATAATGGATGGTCAATATCTCCTTCACCTGGTTGTTCTAACACAGATCCTAATGCAATGGAAGACGCATCGACATGTACATGAAACCCTTTGGTCCAATCTAGGAAAACCAGAATGGGCACAGTGACCATCTTTTATTTCAATGTGTCGAAGCTCTGCTGGAATTCTTTTGTCCAGCTAAACTGGTAGTCTTTCTTCAGAAGCTTCTCCATGGGTGTTGTTATCTGGGCATATCCCTTAATGAACTTCCTATAATACCCAGTATGTACCAGTGCAGTGCACAACTATTTGACTGAAGTAGGAGGTGGAAGATCAACTATAATGTCAATTTTAGAGTGATCTACCAACAATCCCTGCTTGCATACGATATGACCTAACAACACTCTGAATGGTGAGAAGAAGATGCATTTCTTTAGATTCAATGAAATTTGACATTGCCTTCATTTATCCAACATTAGCCTTAGACATTCAATATGATTTTTCAATAAACTAAAAACAATCCAATCGTCAAAACAGGCTTCTAGAAATTTATGTGGAAACTCCTTCAATGCTTCGACCATCACCCTAGAAAAGATTGTTGGGGCATTCTTCAGTCCAAATGGAATCACTGTATATTGGTAGGATCCCCATTTTGTTGCAAATGTGGTCTTGTAGCGATCTTTCTTGGAAATCTAGATCTGATGGTATCTTGAAAATCCATCTGTAAAAGAATATACTTCCTGTGTAGTGAACTTGGTCGAAAACAAGTCCTAATACCTGTGTAGTAGCTCTGTGATCTTGCCAATGGTAGAAAAATCCCAATAATATCCAACATTTGCAAGCTTCGGTGTCTCCTCGATTCCAATATTGAATTTTTTAATCTTGACGGGATGTTCGATGAATGGTATCTCAACTCCAAGTCCTTCCACATCTCTCTGGCCTTCTATTTCTATGATGTTCACCTTCCTCAGATCATCATCTTCATCAGCATTGATGTTGTAACAACCTTGTAGTTTCTGGAGAGGCACAGTCCATTCGTCCTCTTCTTGTTCCAAAGGAAGGATAGATGCCTCCTCGAATGCTTTCTGTCTCACAATATGTAATTCTTGATCTACTGAAGGATATTGACTTTCAAATAAGAAGGTGGTCATAAACGTTTGAGTCATAACTTTCCAATCTGTAGTGATGAGGGACATCTCTGCTTGAAGGTACCATTTGATAAGTGTCCTGTCTAGTGTGTTAATGAATTTGTCTACCCACTGTTCTTGAGGAAATTTTCTCCAGTCTTCCTTGCAGCTTCGCACATGGTCCTTTGGTCATATTCAACTTGTGTACCAAACTTTGTAGCCTTCTACTTGTGCTGAGAACTATGCTATTGTTGGCCCTGGGTTGTTAAAGGAAGCGAAGATCAAGGAAGAAGAGGTGAAATGCAAACTTTGTGGAAGACACAGCGACTTTCACTGGGTCGAAGTGAGAAAAAGAGTAGAAACGACGGAGCGAAGTGTAGAAAAGAAACCCATTGGCTGATGAGATCAAGGATGACATATTGGTAAGGAAGAAGGATCATGGATAAGTTAGCAAGTGAAAATATCCACCATTGAATGCTTTGGAGAACCACATGAGAAGGAAGGAAAGGCAAGCAGGCGAAGCCTTGAAAATATGGGTCAATTTGAACTAGGGTTTTAGACACCTAGGGTTTTGGTATCTAGGGTTTTGGATGCCTAGGTTTTGGCCTAAGGCTGTCAATGAAATATTGTAATGTATAAATAGAGGTCAAGAGGACCTGGGTCGGGTTGGTATCAAGATAGGTTGTCATTGTTGATGTGAGTGATTATTGTATCATGAGAGAGAAGTGCTAAGTGGGGAAGCTTTCTGGTATTGTAAGATCTTCATCTAGGTGTGAAGATCAACCCTGCAGCTGGGTGCATAGGGAGGGAAGAGAAAGAGAGGAGAATAAAGGATATCTTCTAGCTAAGAGCACAAACAAGAATTGTATGCTTTACCTCAAAATAATATAACACAGTTCTATGGACGTAGCCCTAGAGAGAGGGTGAACCACATATATTTTGTGTTGTCTATGATCGGTATTTTGTATTTGTCATTCACATATTGTTATTGCATTACTGAGGTAGATCTGATAGATGCATGGAGTAGATCAAGTTGATAAGTGATATATAAATGTTGTATTGTTCCTATTTTAGATCCACTTGATATTCCCCTTGGTTGTAGACATCTCTATCCTGCAACCCCCTCATAACTGCTTTGGGTGAGACTGCATCTGCTTCACAGGTGTTGCTGAAAGGGCCAGTAGTTAGTGTTATCCACATTTTTGGTTATCGAGATGATATTATGATTATGTCATGATAATAGAAGATCAAACTCTTCATTAAGAATTTTTTCCTGAAGAAGGTTACACTTGTCATTTTCTCAAAAATCATATTTTGAAAGTAGTCCGCATGCTGCATATATCTTGACTGTGGAAATACTTAGTTCCCGCATTCTGCATTAATCTTGATTGCGGATTTTCCACACTGTGTCAATGGTTAGGGTGCGGATATGTTTCTAAAGGAGAAAATGAATAAAGTTCTCGATCCTTCTAGAAGGAATCTTCTAGAAGGGTGAGTTGGAGTTCGAATGGTTGGCAAAATACTGACTTTCCAGATATC
>ML795271.1:761647-775409 GCA_009831015.1 Picea engelmannii
AATACATGAATATGTCCCTTTCCCATAATGATGATGTCATCTTATTACATGATTCCTTGATCACATGTATAGATTAGGTATTGAATATATTAATGCCTTTGCTATGATTGGTTTGTGTTGTTGTGATTGGAATGACACAAGAGCATCGGAGCAGAGAAAGGAAAAACATAGATTAAAGGAGAGCGTTCATAAGGTATGTCCACCATCCATTTCTCTTAGTCCATTCAATATCTAGATCTAGGGAAAGAGTAGTATTCTGTCACGGTTTGTTCTAGATCCAGGTGGATCTGGGGAGATTGGTCTGTGTCCGCACTCATGAATTTATCCATAAACAGTTAGGGCTTGTTGGTGCACTCTTGGAGATGAACCTTGGGTCTACCCCTGTGCCAACAAATGGTTCCATTGTTAAGACATGATTCCCTTTAAGGGAATGTCAAGGTGTTTTCCTTTGAAGATAGAGATTCAAAAGTGGATATAGGATCAAGAGAAGGACTTCACTGAAGACCAAAATAAGAACCCTAATATTAGCAATAAGGATTGGCTAGAAATATATATCTTCACTGATATACACGAGATATTCTTTGGAGGAATCCATTAGGAGATATATGAGTGGCTAGCTATATTAGCTGATACCCAGTTCGAGATCCGATCCAGACTTCCTGTGGTTTGGACGTCAGAGTTGATCAAGAAGTTCAAGAAAGCTGATAACACTGTATCATGAGAAGTAGATCAAAGGTTTGATAGTATCATTGGAGGGTACATCACAGAGTTTTTTGTTGATAGAGTAGAGTCATACAGCCAAGCTGAAAGATATTTCTTCAAGGGACCCAAAGGAAAATTTCTACAGTTCCTAAAGTTGAGACTTAAGATGCTATTACATGAAAATAACATCTTAAAGACACAATAGATTGGTTGGATCCGGAAAGGATAATGTTCAATAATTTAGACAACGAAAGTGACACAAGATATGGACATACACACAGTGGGTGAGTTTTCCGAGAGGTCCACCTTGCAAAACTATTTAAGTAGAATTATGGGGAGGAGGGTTTCTACAGTGGAGAATAAGCATATCTGACGGACGAAGAACATTCATAACCCGTTGGGGCCGAGGAAGGACAAGCTGAAGAACTTCGCCGAGGAGAACCTGAAAACTCAGAAACCATGCAGACCATCGAAGTAAGTACTGTTATCCTTCCTATTGATTTAGTCTTAAGAAACCAGAGTAATCCCAGTCACCAGAACGTCAAGAGAACTGTCCATAGTAGCCCACCACATATTCAGTCAGGAACCCTAGGAAGATCTATGGTAGATGAGATGAGACTTCCTATATTTAGAGGTGTTATCACTTAAATTTTGTCCGCAAATAGTTACAGGAATCCAACATCTTCAAACAACTATGAGTTCACCCATGGACCAAAATTACCAAAAATCATTTCCAAAAGGTCCAAAACTATACAATTAGTTATAAAATCAAGATGCGATATGACTACACAGGGCATGCATGCACATGCGCCATCAAGAAATGCAGGAAAAGCACACATGCACACGATGCACAACTGTGGATGCTAAAAGATGCATAGACCTAAGAACGATGCATTTATGATGTTGGTCGGCCTCCCACCCACTTCTGGTTCAGCTTCCAAGTCGATTTGACATCAAAATCTTGGCTAAATCCAGCTGGGTGGTTGGTCAAAGACCTAAAGGTGGCCTAAACAACCCATTTTCACACTAAAAGATGGTTTCACAATACCTCAAAGTGGTGGTATAAAACAAGGCCATGGGTGCACTACATTTTCAAGAAATTCATTTGCAAGGTTATGCTATTGTTGTTCTCTTGATGAAACCTCTTTTCTTATCAAGAGCATACTAGCACCATTCCATTTGGGCAATCCACATCACCTTTTGAGTGGGTTAGCTTGGGATTCTTTCAACATTTCTTTTAAGTTTCCAAGTTGTAATCAGAGCTCAATCTTGGGGCTCTAAGAGCCCTCCCTTGGAGGAATAAGGGACCCAAAGTCCCCTTTCTCTTTGGTTTTTTCTTTTCACTAATACAATCCTTTCCATCGGTGACATAAGTCTTGTTTGTTTCTTGTTCTTATGTCCTTATGCACAATAGTTTAGTTTTTTTTTCCTTTCCTACTTTAATTCTTAGCTTAGTCTTTTATGTTTATTCTTATAACCCTTTCCTTTATTGCTTTCTTTCTTAGCTAACCCAACTAAGCTTGTAAGAACCTACGTTTTTCTCATTTAGGTGACAAAAGAGGTGCAACAGATTAGTGACTCCACTGGGGAAAGGTATCAATTTCCTACCCCATTTGGGTTATTTTAGCTCTTCTTTTTACCTAATTAACCTAAAGGTACCATAACCGGCCCAAATCAACCTGTAAAACATCAAATTCAAAAATAAGTTGAGAGAATTCCATATGGGATTTTCTTCATGGCTGTGTGATAGTTGTGCGCGGGTTTATTGGCCCACAGTCGCGCATCGTGTGCACGTGCACCAAAAACACTACATTACTCTATGCCTTCTACACACCTGCTCTCAAAAATCTTTTTCAATTCACGCATTGGTGCTCCGAGCGCCTTTGTCTAGTCTTAAACCCGCACACCTGTGAAAAAAACACACATTGTAAGATTTTTATGATCTATTGAAGGCCCATAATCTTCTTAAATATGATTCCATGCATGTTGTAATCTACACCACACTTACATTCCCTCTCATATAAAGGGATTAGTCAAAACACATAGGCACTTAGGGGTTAAAAATCATTATTTTTTCTCTTTTTGCTTTTTATTTCGCCACATGGATGGCTTGCTTTGACTAAAAATTGGAATCATTCTACATCACATATAAAACTTGCATTGGGACTAGAAATTGGATATCAAATGTTGAGTATGCTCTTCTCTCGCACTCCAAAGTGATATTAAGAATTAGAAAGAGGTTGAAAGACAATTTCATCTCCCTTAAAAAGATCAAATCTTTAGGAGATGACAATAGCCCCCTCGTGACTCCTCTTAGCTTATTTTTCAAACACATCTCAATATTGTAATGGGCCCATACATGCCCACATGCTACAAAGATAGGATAGTGTTGAAATTTAATTTCTTAGATTAAATCACTAGGGAAGTTTAAAGGTTTTGTAATAGGCCCATACATGCCCACATGATCACAATCTAGGATAGTTTCAAAGCTTTCTTAGATTAAATCACATGTCCACATGCTAGCTTCCTAGGGATTTTCAAATTCTGCAAGGTTGTACCAATGAAATTTAGTTAAATAGGTAATCAAAGACTTGTAAGGACCGAGCGAAGTCCACATGCAGCAAGGGGACACCTAATTCATCAAACAATTGACACAATTTCACTCATTCGCACACAAAAGTCACTTCTCACTCACATAGTCTTCATCTCGAAACATGGAGGTTTAAGTAAGTTTCCTCCAATGGGATTCCAAAACACCCCACCCTTTTCTTGATGAAACTATCCACTCCCACTTAATTTCCATGAGATTGGCTCACACCTCCAATCTCTCAAACAACCACATCTAAATTTTTTCTAAAAACTCACTAAGTTTTCCTCCATAGGAGGTGCCAAAAGAAATATTTTAGTCTAGGTAGGATTTCGGGGATAGGCATCCAAATAACTCCCCGTTATCTGGTTCTCACATTTTCAAAACAATAGAAGTTGTCAAATAAGGAATTTTAAATCCTCCAAGTCAAGTGTTCCTAACACCATAAGGTAGGGAGATACCCATGAAGGGTTGAAGGCCAAGGTCCGGTTGTTCTGTGCATCCCCCCCTGAGGCACCCACCTCTTGGACGGGATCCATCCTGTGACCCATTTCTTAGGCTAAAAATCTAAATGTTGCACTTTGATTGAGGTACCTAGTGACCAAATTTTACGACATCTACCTAGGTGGCAATTGTGGGCTGCAATTGCACCTTGATCAGATTTTGTGTGTCTATTGGGAAATATTGCCAGATCTTTTGAGATATGCCCCCTCTACCCCTCATTATAACTGATTGCTTCATCTTTCACTAGTTTCTCTTCCAGTGGCTTCAGACCCCACTATCGAGTGCTATTGGAAGGTCCAGTTCTATTTTGAGAGGAAGGACATTATGTCTTTTAAGACATGAGCATTTGTTTTCTTTGTTCCCCCATGCGGACAAAATCCACCTATCCACATATATGCTTCTTTATCAAAACACTTTATGTATTATGCACTTATGATTACATTTGATTTGGATATATATCGTTTAAAGTTCAAAAAATTGCAGCAAAGGCTCTTGTTTATTTATTGCTCTCACCACCATTCGCACACATTCACTCAGCTAGTCGGACATCATAGGTGACCCATAGAAACTCTGTCATTCCAGATGCTTGCTAAACCTCCCTCCTATTTTAGGGGGAGTTCCTAGTCTTGCCAACTCATCGGCTCCACCTTCTCACACTCCTATGAGTGCCACTATCTTGGGATCAGCTTTGCTTGGTTCCACCTTACTTGGGTTGAATTTCCAAGGTTCACCTTCCACTCGCTCTCCTTTACATGGAAGTAGGGGGGAAACTTCCCCTCAAGAGGGAAGTACAAACCCACCTAGTCCCCTCCAAGGGTCAGGTACTCAGAACACTCACACTATGGTTGGAACTAATCCTATGCCACCCCCCATATGCCATATTTAGCCTCCCTCAACATACTGGATCTGACTAAAATCACCAATGATCCCATATTGCACAACCTCGCATGGCCTGCAATGCCTACCAAGCTCCCTTCAGACATCCCCAAGTTTGAAGGTAAAGCAGGAGATGATCCTACCAACCATATCATGACATTTCACCTATGGTTTTCTTTGAACATAATCATGGATGATTCCATCTGATTAAGGTTATTTCAGCATACACTCATTGTCCCATCTGTCAACTGGTATGTCGAATAAAAATCTGAGTCCCACGTGACTTTGGAATCCTTGGCCAAATAATTTTTGACCTTCTTTCAATTACCCATTCGTCATGATAATGGCCTTGAACTACTCTCAGATTTCAAACAAACCACCTCTACACATATTGCCAACCACATCCACGAATGGCGTCGATGACGTAGCCTCTGTAAAGCTGACGCTACCCCCCAACAGTGTCCCAATTGGTTTCTCAAATCACTTGTTTCCCTCCTTGCAAAATATGTGGCCGCCACCTTCCCCAAGACTGAAGAAGAAGGCATTAGCAAGACCCAACAGTTCGAACTCATCTACGCCCAATCTGGATACCTATACACGGTACTCCCAGATGCCCCAAAACCCATGCCATTTGGCCAAGACAAACCTGGGATGTCTCACTCAACAAATGGATTGATTGGTAACACTACACACCACACCCTACAGCCTCAACAACCACCCATGTATGGTTCACCTCAATATCCATCGGCATATGGAGGAATCCCTTATTATCCTCCTCCACCTTATCAACAACCATACCTTGTTGCCTTGACTCCACCCATAAGTGGACCCCCGCCGACACCCGTAAACCACTCACTTATCTAACCAAGTGTTGGTACTCCCTCTACCTCGGCTTATACCCTAAGCACTAGTGAAAGTGCCATGCCCTCCTATGTACCTTATGGAGCATCACCTCAACATAATCCATACTTTCCATTTTCTAGCCCCCCACTGCCTATGGCTCCACGACAAGGACCACCACACGTTGGGGTTAATTTTGTTCAACCCTCCCCCATTCAGAAATATAAAAATTTTGAACAGCTGAACACGAAAAATCCACCCCATCAATCAAACAATACCAGAAAGAAAGGAAAAAATCGGAACAATAATAATCCAGGACCAGGAGGAAACCAGAACCAACCCTAGTAGAACTAGTCTGTCGGGGGAAACCAAAACCAGAGGAATCAAAACCCCCAAGGGGGAAACAACAAAAAATGTCAAGGAAGGAACAACAACAATGTTAGGATCACCTTCCCTTATTCCCTTTGTGGTGAGTTTGGTCACTATACTCACCATTTCCCTCAAATCGCTGACTTTAAATAGATGAAATATTATGTGAATGGACCACGTCCCTCAGAATTGCCTGCACCTCAGCAGGCCCCACAACCATATGTAAAGAAACCCCCCCTAGATGTACTACAAAACCCCATCCAACACCAAGGGGTCATAAATACCCAACCAGACATGCAGCCTACCCCACCATAGTTGGGACAGTATCCCAATATGGGAACCTCTGTTGATCGCACTATCCTCCTTACCCGTGATGAAGAAGTCCTTCTATAAACACGTAGTTGTCAGTATAGAACACCCCCTAAATCCACTCCCACTACCTCGGAAGTAATTCCAATCACAATAGGACCCCCTCTCATATTTCCTCACCCTAATACTGAAACCTCCCTTCGTATTCCTCGAATCCCATTACACAGGAATGTCCACAATCCTCAAGCTAGGGATGCTCATAATTACAGTTTGGTCGATGACTTGGCACAATCCCCGGTTACCATGTCAGTCTTAGAGGTCCTTCAAACTTGTCCCACCTAGCGGAATTCCTTACTTTCCTCCCTGGGAGAAGTCAACATGGCCGATACCCGACTCATCACATTTGATCTCAACAACGGAGAACCTCGCCTCCTTTCTCTTATTGCTTTTCAAATCCCTGTAAAAATTTGGAACATTATAGTTCACCAATGCATCATTGATGAAGGTGTATCCACCTGTATCATGTCCAAATCCATATGCCAGAAAATTGGTTCCCCTGAAATCATACCCTCTGCCATTACCTTAAGAGCCTACGATGGCAGACCCTCATTCCTCGAAGGACTCTTCCAAAATGCCTCGTCGAGCTCGGGGGAAAAACCATTTTGATTGACATTGAGGTTATTAAAGCCCTGCTCGACTACAATATCTTGTTTGGTTGTAGCTACATGTATGCTATGAAGGTCATCACCTCTTTTGTATTCCAAACCATGATGCTTCCCCATAATGAAAATATCATTACCATCGATTAAGTATCACATTACGTGCCTAACCCTTCATCCAACATCGATAACATCCTCCCTTTTATCCATACTAATATTGATGCCTATCCACTCATTGAGATGGGCCCTAGAATCTTCAAAGACCCATCCTTGCTAGGGACCTACCACGGAGCACCACCGCTCCTCCATCCCTCCGCACAAGTATGTGTCGTATCCTCCAATGGAACGACAACTGAAACTAACCCCCCTCCCACCGAGGCCTCTTTCATCCCTGACGTCCCACTAGTCACAGAACTTATCCCTCAGGAATCCCCTGGAACTAATAAAGCTTGACCCATTCCTGATCTTCCCTAGGGCCAGATACCGGTTTGGGAAACAGTCCCCCCAGCCTTTATCGAAATCCCTTTATTTTACCCCCCACCAGGTGTACAATATTTCTAGGTCACTGCAACGCTTACCCTTCATAATATGGTGCTGGTAATCCCAGTTTGGTATTTACATCCACCTGAGATGGTTCCTCAACCATCCCTCCCTTCCCAAATAGAAGGAATCATGATGCAGATCCCCATACTCACTCCCATCATACCCCCTACACCCCCACTCACTAACCCCCCTGCTACAGATAGGGGTAGGTGAAAGAAGAAGGAGCCCACAACTCCACTTCCCCCACACATCCAACCTCCTTGCGCACTATGCAAGAAAGATGAACACCCCACCAACAAATGCCCATCTCTCCTCAAGTTACGTGATCTCATCCAACTCCCTCGAACACCACCACCACTCATCGCTTCCTCCAGTATTGCCACTACCTCAAAGAACACAAGTAACAAAGGACTACGAACCAAATTCGCATGCACCGTTTGTTCAGAATATGGCCATTACACAAACCACTGTCCAGCGTTACCTCAATTTGGACAAACACTAACAGTTGCATGATAGAGCTTTCAACAAACACCCACCTCAACTCCTATCACCAACATCCATTATGTCACAACCTCGGTGAACGAACGCATGAGATGTCCGTGCTCTCTATGCGAATCA
This sequence comes from Picea engelmannii, assembly GCA_009831015.1. Taxonomy (NCBI): domain Eukaryota; kingdom Viridiplantae; phylum Streptophyta; class Pinopsida; order Pinales; family Pinaceae; genus Picea; species Picea engelmannii. Next base: position 769,655 of record ML795271.1, read on the forward strand.
CTTGACTATTTCACATATCAATGTCCTATGATCATTGAATACAGGTGTCGTCAACTAGCCCCTATTCAAAATCATACCCACCCTCCTCCAACAGACCTAATAAATACCCTTACCCCATCAATTGATATGGTTCATATCTTCCCACCAAAACCTTAGGCACTCCCTTCTCCCCCGTAGTTCCTAGATGATTTATATGAGGAGTTACCCCCAAATCCCCCCAATTCTCCAATTTAGTTCCCCATGAACATTCTACACCCGACTACCATTTTTAACCCACAATATCTATATATTTGGTTTATGTCCAACGAACTATTGCAATCCCCCTTCATCAATTCCCCTATGTCTTTATCATAAGGAGATAATGCCATAGTGACAGTCATCGAGATCACTACTCTCAATCCCCTATATTCACACCAGTTTCATTGTGATGAAAATATCCTCAAGGAGTTAACTACCCCCGATTACCCATGGGATGTGCTCCACCACATATCACTCTTTCTTTCACAGGAAGCCTTCACACCTCCTAACCAACACCCCATATACGTAGTCGAAACCAAAAATTTTCTCCCATCAAGGCATATAGATTGGTTCAATAACCCTTTCCCTACCCCCGATGATTTCGAGGAAGGAAATATAGCCAATATATCCCCAACCATCAAAATAGATATTTCCATCAAATCTAGAATTCTCGAGGAAATCACCATTGGTGCTGCATGTTCTCCAGAAGAACTCACCTCCTATAAAGCCCTCTTCTAGGAATACTAGGACATTTTCACCTGGTCATGCACATAGATGCCTGGCTTTGATCCCTCTATTATCAAACATCACATAGACACCTGGCCTAATATCACACCCATCCACCAAAACAACGACCGTTACACCCATCTAAAGAAGCATCTATCAAAGCTGAGATAGACAAACTACGTGCTACAGGGTTCATTCACCCCATAGCCTATATGTCATGGGTCTCCAACCTTGTCCCTGTTAACAAAAAATAGGGCACTATCTGTGTCTGTATAGACTTTCGCGACCTCAATCACACCTGTACCAAAGACAACTTTCCAACACCCTTCATCGACCAAATAATCGATGATTGCGTAGGTCACGAGGCTTTGTCCTTCATGGACAGTTTTTCTGGTTGCAACCAAATCCAAATTCACCCCGCCAATCAGTACAAAACTACATTCACAACCCCTTGGGGAAACTTTGCATATCGTTTCATGCCATTCGGCCTCAAGAATGCTGGCACCACATTCCAACGGGCCATGACATATGTTTTTCACAATCTGGCTCATATCATCCTCACGTACTTATACAACCTCACCACTCGATCTAAGAAATGCACTCAGCATCTCGATGATCTACGAATCATCTTCCACATGTGTCGTTAGTAAAATATCCGCTTAAACCCCCTCAAGTGCGTATTCTGCATCACTTCTAGGTGCCTTCTTGGGTTCATAGTTTCCCAATGTGGCATTACTGTAGGCCCCCTCAAAATCCAAGCCATCACAGAAATTCCACCCCCACGGAATTTACGCCAACTACAGAGCCTTCAAGGCAAAGCCAACTTTTTACGATGCTTTGTCCCAGATTACGCTACTCGCGCACATGGCTTCCTTTTCTTACTTCATCATGACATCCCATTTCAATGGGATAAACATGCCCAAACCACTTTTGATGATCTCAAAATAGCTCTCTCCGACATCCCATTGATTAGTCCACCTGACTATAACCGCGATTATCTCCTCTATATATCAGCTTCAGCCATTTCAGTAGCAGGAGTGCTCATCCAAATAGGGGATGACACTCGTGAGCATGTGATTTACTACATTAGTAAAAACCTTTCAGGAACACCCTTGAAGTACAATCACGAAGAAAATCTATCCCTCACAGTCCAGAAACTGTGCCATTACATCCTACTTCGAACTACCAAAGTTATCGCAGATTCCAACCCCATGCAATACTTACTCAGCCGTTGACAAATTAATGGTAAATTTTCTCGATGGATCGTCATCCTTCAGGAATACAATATTGAATTTTCAACAACCAAGAGCAAGAAAGCTCTCATCATTGTCGAACTTATCATGGCTTTTCCTTCTGACATTTCCAGTCCACCGGTCAATACCAACCTCCCTGATGAACATCTTTTTTTTTTCCCCTCAGATGACCCTTGGTATGGCGATCTTCTTGTCTATCTCCGAACACAAAAATTTAGAAACCACCTCACCAGAGATGATCGTCGACGTATTCGTCACCAGGAACCTCGCTACCTCCTCATCAGGGACATCTTATATCGGCGAGGAGTCGACACCATACTCTGTCGATGCTTAACTATTGATGAGGCCAACAGAGTCTTGAATGATTGCCACAACAGCGCTTGCGGAGGCCATCTCTCAAGACTATCCATCGCTTAGAAAATCATCCGTGCAGGTTACTTTTGGCCTACATTATTTCACAAATGCATCCATCTCGTGAAATGATGTGATAAATGCCAGCTTTACACTAACAAAGTACGCACACCACCTACTCTTCTACACCCAGTCATCACCGCTGGTCCCTTTTGTAAATGGGGCATAAACTTCATGGCTTGCAACCCTACATCCAACAATGGACACAAATACATAGTCGTTGCAGTTGATCACTTTACCAAGTGGGTTGAAGCCATGCCTACCTTTAACAACACCACTGACACAACAACGCATTTTTTCTTTAACCACGTCATATCCTGCTTTGGTGTACCACTCCAACTAGTCTCCGATCATGGGAAACATTTCAAGAATGAGATTTTCATGGAACTCTCATCTTGGTTAGGCTTCTCCGACGAGTTTGCCTCACCATACTACCCTTAGTCCAATGGACAGGTCAAAGTAGTTAACAAGGTCTTAAAAACCATGTTTCAATGCATGGTTAACAAACATAAAACCAATTGGCATCATACATTATTTTTTGTGCTCTGGGATTATCGCACAATAGTCAAAACTGCCACTGGTTTCACACCGTTTCATTTAGTCCACGAGGTTGAGGCCACTCTTCCCATCGAGTGCAAAATTCCCACCTTACACACCACTATTGAGCTATTACCCGACATAGCCCCAATAGAGCAGTGTTTGCTGAACTTAGAATCCCTAGATGAAGATCGTCGATCTTCATTACAGAACAATGAAGAAGCCAAAAAATGATCAAAGGCCACCTTTGATCGCCATGTCAACCTTCACTCATTTAAAAAAGGAGACCTTGTCCTCGATTACGATATCGCTCATGATACCCTTGTCCATGGAAAATTTGAGTCCCTGTGGCATGGACCGTACATTATCCAACATTGCCTCACTAAAGATGCATACATCCTGGCCTCCCCCAAAGGCCATCCTCTCAAGTAACCCATCAACGGGTTGTACTTAAATAAATTTTAGGCCTGAGCATAGCTCTACTACACTAGGCTCTTTCTTTTTTGTACGTCTTTTGTAGATTTTTTAGTCTTCTTTTATCCATACCTCCCATCTAATATATCACTCATGTTATTGACAGATGCCACCTCCATCAGCCTACCACATTGGTTACGCCAATGGAGCAAGCCGTTGGACACAAAATCTCACTTCGGCTGCTTGGGCCCTTTATTCGCCTTCACATGACCTGCTCCACACTAGTGGCATATGTTTAGGCTTAGCCACCAACAATCAAGCAGAGTACACCGCCATCATTGGTCTCCTTGTTGAGGCCAATCATCACCATATTCATCACCTTTGCGTCTTATTATATTCCCAACTTGTCGTCCTCCAGCTCAACAATGTATACCGTGTCCGTGATCCTTGCCTCTTTTGCAAATACCTTCAGGTTAGACTTTTATCTCGACATTTTGATTCCATTACATTTACACATATCCTAAGACAGTTCAATCAAATACTAGATAACATGGCTAGCATTATACCAGATTGGCATATATCACATCAAGACATCTTCACATACACATAAACCATCAGAGGTCTATCACAACATATATAGATTAGACCTCATCAACTACATCAAAAACCAATATCATCAACAAAAAACACATCAAACATGTACACAAAGATCCAAAAATGTATATCCATATATATATATCATCCCACATGTCATAAAGTGTTTGAAAAAATAGTACATCACTCGTAGGAAGGTGAATCACCTCATCCCTACCAATACAAAACTGGATGTCACAATTATACAAAATGGGCTCACCAGCCTATATCAGATACACAACTACATATCTAGTAGCCCTCAGGGTGCCTCTAGTGCTCCAGCACCAAGTCCTCCCTCTGGCGGAGGTACCCCACCAGCTTCAGGTCCCCCAGGTCTCGGAGGAAACCATCTAGTCATCGCAGCTCTGACTACAACTGCTCTACGAATCAAGGTCCAGGACTCTGCCGACAGCCCAATACAATGCTCCAAGATCCCCTCATCCTAGATCCACACCCACATCCTCTCAGGAAATCCCTATAGAAGTGCCTCTAATCAGCGGCAAAAATCATCAAACTCTCCCCCGGCCTCGAATGGAGGAGCATGTGATAGCCCTGCCCCGAGGTCATCATAACGACACCTCTGGGCCACTCTATCATCATCACCAGGCCTTGCCCCAAAATCCTCTCGACATCACCTCTCCCCTGCTCACAACTCTCCCCGCGGTGGTCTCACAAGACCTTTGTGGGATGGTGCCTGGATTAGCTCGACCTCTCATCCACACGGTCCCACATCTACACAAACAAACACATGATAGCATTAGCATCCAAACAAATACCAACCATATGCTATACTATCTAAAAAAAAAATCAACAAAACCAGTAAACAACACATCATACCTCAGCGATCGAATACCTCTCTCGAAGGTAATATCATCTCAGGATCATCACGGAAAGTTATCCCACTGTATGGAAACTACAATATGATCTGTGGCATCTAACGCCACACCTGTGTAGCCTCATCCGTGAAGTAGTGGCCACCCTCCCCACCCCCATGATGAACCAAAATCGCCAACCACCACCACAGTCATGGATCTCACACTCCTAGCGAGTCTAACAAAACTCTCTGGTGCAACATTGACACCCTCTCTAGAAACCAAGCCACCATAATTGATCCAAAGGAAAAATCCCCTGAGTCGGTCGCTCGACATCTAGTGAGTTGTCCCACCATCGTGGCGTGTAGCATCAAGCCCCAGGAGAAATGCTCACCCCCTAGTGCCCGTTGTATGATCCTCAGCTGACCACTGCTAATACACTGAGTCGCAAGAGACCCATACACTCTCACAACCATCGCTGCCATGCAACGATGTACCAGGGTGTCTGTTGCTCCAATCCTCACCATTGACCCAGACATAAAATCCTCTCCCATACAATATTTCCATGCAAGGGTAGCCAACTTCCCCTCTCCAACTACCACCGGCTCAGCTGGTAGTAGGGTTCCCCAAAAGGAATCCCAGTTAGAAAATAGAAATCCTTCTCAGTAGAGAATTCCAAGTGCTCTCCATGCACAATAAAACACTGCAACTTTAGCCTCCACATCAAGATCAGGAATTACAGTAGATATTCTTGTTCCCTCAACTGTGGGCACTCAAAAAAACTTCAGTAGCCCACAGGCTTCCAAAGCACCACGAACCATCGGTTCCTCATCCGTCATGGCCTCCCTCAGTTAGGCCCAATCCATCTCTCTCCAATGGATCAACATAACCCCCAATGATCACCTACATCGACATATACAGTACTCGATCATCCATCACAAAAACACCAAA
>ML795271.1:775460-785901 GCA_009831015.1 Picea engelmannii
CTTTGCCTCAAAGGTGCAGTTGTTTTCCCCATAGGTGTGCACACATGCGCACTTGTTTACCCCAATGGCACACATGTATGCGTGCCTTTTAAACCCACGTGTGCACATTCGGTGCATGCCTATTCACTACACAGTTGCACAATTGTCAGCAACATAACTGCACACATATGTGCGGTTGTGTTTCGGACAAGCGCACACCCCATGCGCGCCTGTTTTCCTAAATAGCGTGCCCCCCTATGCGGTTGTGCCCATTACAGCTATGCATTAGTGCACAGGTCGCCATCGATCACCCATGCACTTAGGGGGCCACAACCCTAAAAATTCACTGTACGGCCATCCACACGGTCCTACCCAAAAATTGACACCTTACTACTGTACAGGAGGATGAGACCACTAACCTAACTCTAGCACCTCTCGGATAGGCTTCCTCATACTCCTGGAATCTTTGAATCTTCTCTGCAATCTACTCTCTCACAACTATAGCAACAAGTACAAATGAGGTGGCAATGTAGGCCCCACAACTATATATAGTCCATTTTTCCAGACTTCTAGACTCAATTCTGGGAGCTCTGAGCGTCCATTTTTTGATCCATCTTCAGCCATGGGATCATCACCCCATCATCTATATCAAGATAGTCCCTGGGCCATTTTTCATCCTTAGCCCTCGAGGAGCCATTTTTCCATACCTCGTTCAGGTACATATGCTCATGTTCAAAATTATCAAATAAACGGTTATATGTTCGATTATCTTCAGATATTGTTCACATCGGGTATTTGGTTGTCATGTGTGTAGGTACTTGGCATCACACACTAGTGCGACCCCTTCAGGTATATAATCAACACTGGAATGTAATCATTCCCTTTGAATCTCAATTGCATCTCTAGTAACACCCTCTGAAATTTGCCTTTAGGGTCCCTATATCCAACTCTGCAGTACCGTCACCTCCACTTCATTTTGGGTACTGTCACCCAGTAGCACTCTCCCCTTCATGAGTTGTCCCATTCATAGCCCCCTTTAGCACTTTGACACTCATGTTGTTTTCAACCTTTAGGGATGGGAGTCCTGATACTCTTACATCATGTCGCGAATCAGCCACACACTCCTTCTCCTCATTTTGCTAGCCTGCCCAACAGACTCCCAGGGCACTTCCTCATGGTTTTTCTTTGACTACGCTCCCGCAACATCATTTACCATCCATTTCATCCACCGTCGGTTTGCCCATCTTCATATTTCCCTCCATACATTTCCCTACTACATAAACCCACCTATGGGGCCCCAAACCCCCACTTATTTTTTAACCAACTTCCACCATCCTCAGGCCAAGCCATCTCACATTGGGGCACCCATTTCTTTATCTGCATTATTATCCCCACTGATTTCTTAATTCTTTTTGTAATTAAGCCATTGTTTCCAACATTTTACATAACTTTTTATCGTCACCTTTGGCAACCTTCTTCCTTTTTGGCAAATGCAATCCATGTTGGCCTTGGTTGGGGCATTCCTTATCACCTACCCTTGTTTACATCGTCCATAAACTTCGAGTATCCCACAGGCCACCTACCTCTTCTCTCTGAGTTTGTTCACTTTGCACCACCTCTGGCACAACTTATCCCACATCTCATTGTCCCCCTGACACTCAAACTAGTTGAACGGTTGTAGCCACTTATACTTCTCATATATTCCCAAACAAGGGTAGTCTTGAGTCTCCATGCATATTGACTTCATTCATGTACCTCCTCAGTTCTTGACCTCACCTAGTGGATTTCGCAAAGCCCTTTGCTTCTTGGAGTTGCGTCTCCCTTTTTTTTGACATTAGCATAGTTTCCAGAAGGGCAACAGTATCTTGACTCTCATTACCTTTACAATGAGAAGCCTCAAACGACACAAGGAGAACCATCATTTCTCTTTGCTATCGTTGACCCCCATAACATTCAACTTCAACACTTTCTCATGTTACGGAGGGTCTTACTTTGCGACTATTGCAGTTGTTTTTTTATATTTTCTGAAGACAACTGAACTTTGTTGGGCTATCAATGCCCATAGAATCCATGATACTTCTTACAGGTGTCATTGCCTACTGTTTAGAGTATGTTCCTCATCAGAATTGTCCTTTGCCTTTATCAAAATTGCCCCTGAGGGCACTGCATTTGTCTACATCAACACATGGTTTTAGTTACTGTACAACACCCTTTTTGGAGTTACATGACATGAGCATGGGGCATGCATGCCTCGTTTGTACAAAATTTATTTTCCACACCTTGCCAAAGGTTGGGTCCAATAGGTTCCCTTCTCCCTCCAATGGGTCACTCTTGGTACTCTCACTATCGCTCTTTCTTACAACGATACTCTCAGTAGAATAAACATTGATGAATTTCAACTATCTGTATGCTCCTAACCTCATCCATCAGGAGGCATCTGTTATCACTAAAATTTCATCCGAAAATGGTTACAGGAATCTAGCATCTTCAAACAGCTATGAGTTCACCCATGGACCAAAATTACCAAAATGAATTTCCAAAAGGTCCAAAACTATATAATCACTTATAAAATAAAGATGCATTATGACTACATAGGGCATGCGCACACATGTGCCATCAAGAAACGCAGGAAACACGCACATTCACACGATGCGTGATTATGGATGCTAAAATCCATGCACAACTGAGAACGGTGCATTTATGATATTGGTCGGCCTCCCACCCACTTATGGTTCAGCTTCCAAGTCGATTTGACATCCAAATATCGGTTGGATCCAGCTGGGTGGTTGGTCAAAGACCTAAAGGTTCCCTAAACAACCCCTTTTCACACTAAAAGCTAGTTGCACAATACCTCAAAGTGGTGCTATAAAACAAGGCCATGGGTGCACTACATTTTCAAGGAATTCATTTGCAAGGTTATGTTGTTGTTGTTCTCTTGGGGAAACCTCTTTTCTTATAAAGAGCATACTAGCACCATTCCATTTGGGCAATCCACATCACCTTTTGAGTGGGTTAGCTTAGGATTCTTTCACCATTTCTTTCAAGTTTCCAAGTTGTAATAAGAGTTCAATCTTGGGGGTCTAAGAGCCCTCCCTTGGAGGAAGAAGGGACCCAAAGTCCCCTTTCTCTTTGGTGTTTTCTTTTCACTAATACAATCCTTTCGATTGGTGACATGAGTCTTGTTTGTTTCTTGTTCTTATGTACTTATGCACAATAGTTTAGTTGGTTTTTCCTTTCCTAGTTTAATTCTTAGCTTAGTCTTTTATGTTTATTCTTCTAACCCTTTCCTTTACTGTTATCTTGCTTAGATAACCCAACTAAGCTTCTAAGCACCTCTGTTTTTCTCATTTAGCTGACAAAAGAGGTGGAACAAGGGGATATGGATCTGAATATCTTGACTAGCACTGGTTCCTCTGTGAAGTTGTATGGAACATTAAGAATGTCACAGATGAAGTTGTCAAAAGAACCCAGTTCAGTACAACTCTCAGAGATCGCACACTAAGTTGGTACATGAAACTTGTCCAAGGACTTGCACATCCTAAGCCATTGAATTAGATCAAGAACACGTTGATTTCATAATTTAAGAAACCTAAATCGGAGTCACAATGTATCACAAAGCTAAAAGAGATCAAGCAGAAAGTGGCCAAACCTGTGTGGGAATTCGATCAGAGATTCAAAACCTTGACAAGTCGATTAACTTTTCAGATCCTAGATGAACAAAACAAAGAATGGTTCATTGTTTCCCTATTACCACACATCAGAGTTCCCCTGATGCAACAAAAAATTTCTTAGCAGGCTGAGGCATTGGAGATCACAATGAAGCTTGAATCAGCCCCTATGGGAGAATACAGCTCAGGTATGAGTCAGATCCTGAGTCATCTAACTAGTTTGTCTCTGCAGGTCGAAGATATGAAGAAAGACAAGAGAAAAGTTAAAAGAGAAGACATCTGGTGTGTCATATGCCAATCAGAGGGCCATAACAAGGAAAATTTCCCTCTATTCAATGAATACTTGGCTTCTGGAGTCCCGATCCCTTTGAAGCAAGTCACCTTACCCTGGTGTGAGGTATGTAGAAACAAACATCGTACTAGTGAGTGTTGCTACATGCAAAAGTATGTTCAGACACCTACAAATTTGTACTGTACATTCTGTAAGTCTATAGGGCATGATGATAGGGATTGTAGGGCTTATGATCTCATTCACAAAAGGTCAAGAGACATATATAAGATCCAAGGCAAAGTACAACAAGAAGGAAATGCTATGTAGTACAACTCTCATAGGAGAGGAAACTTCAATCCTCATTATGGATTTAGAGGAAGAGGACAAGAAGGAGGAATGGATCAAGGCTGAGGAAAAATCATCTATTATAACTGCGCACAACTTGGACATATTGCAAGGGATTGTCAGAACCCTTGTACTACTTCCATCTACTGTAGCTCGTTTGAACATGTTATAGAAGATTGTCCTGTACTACTAGCTCAACATTAGGAAAGATGAGGACTCCAGCAGAACCCACAAGTGCAATTGATCTATGTTGAACCTCATAGATAATACCCTAGATTCGATGTTATAACCAGAGGAGGTGTTGTTACAGGAGAAGACAGACTGACACAAGGGAATACTACAGAAGATTCGGGAATCCGGAAAGCTGCAGAGAAGACCCAAACTTTTGATGCAAAGAAAGAAAGACAGATGTTTGAGGAAGCTAGGAAATAATTCAGAGGAAACCAAGGCTCTGCATCAAAGACAAGACCATAAGTGAGAGAATATGTAATTCCTCTAGCATTTGACCAGCCTACTTCACCAAAATAAGGAAAAGAGGTAAGCAAACTCATGGAATTTTTATACACTTGTATTAAGTTGATTCAAGATGAAAGCCCTGTACAAGAATTACAAAATTTAATCAGAGAATATGAGAAAGGAAAGATATATCCATTACTAAATAGGGCAGTACACCAAATTGGTAAGAAGAGAAGGACAAATAAGGAATTAGATTTGAACGCTCAAATAGGAGAATATGAGATAGACTATGTGGTCCTCGACTTAGGGTCAGAGGTCAATGTCATGACGAAGAAAACCTGGGAACATATGGGAAAACCAAATTTGATCTATTCCTCTATTAGGATTAGGATGGCTAACCAACAAGATGTCAGCCCATTTAGATGATTGGATTATGTCCCTGTGGACATTGATGGAATAAGAACATTTGCAGATTTTGAGGTAATTGAAATAGTTGATGACAATTTCCCTTACCTTGCGCTGTTAGGAATTGATTGGGCCTTCAATAACTCAACTTTTTTTGACTTAAAGAAAATATGTATGAATTTTGAAGGAGATGGCCTGAGGGTCATCGCACCTTTAGATATAGATGAAGGTCAATGATACATAGAGCCCATCAGAGAAGAAGACTGTGCATATGCACTAGAAAACATATACAAGCTAATAGCCAAACAACAGGGCTACATTAATCCTACAACTGACAGGAACTTAATTTGGTGAAGTGACAGTGCATGTTCATCAGATTCAGAAGAAGTAATGGAGAACTGGAAAAACTAGATGTATGAAGTATCTACCAAAATATGTGCTAGATTAACTAGAGAAGTTAGCTGGATCGACACAACAATGAGTAATTTACCCACATTTGATGGTCTGAACCCTTTAGAATCCTTCCTATCAGATTTTGAAGCAAGTGTACCAACACAACAGAGACTGTCGGTAATGGATGAGGCCTTTAAAGACACAACAACAAGATGGTGGGGGACACACAAAAGTAATATTACATATTGGGCACAATGTCGTACTCTGATGACAGCACGATTCTTAGCACAAGAAGAAAGCTATGAAGTAAGGTACATAGGTCAAAGATTCCCAAAGGACCATGTGCGAAGCTATGAAGAAGCCTGGAGATATGTCCATTGAGAACAGTGGGTGCACAAATTCATTAACATGTTGGACACTACACCTATCAATTTGTACCTTCAAGCGGAGCTGCACCTCATTACTACAGACTGGGAAGGTATGATTCAGAATTTTGTAACCACCTTTTTATTTGAAAGTGAATATCCCTCAGTAGACCAAGCATTACAGATTGTGAGACATAAAGTATTTGAAGAGGCACCTAGCCTCCCTTTGGAACAAGAAGAGGATGAATGGACTACGCCCCTCTAGAAACTGCAGAGCTGTTACAACATCAACGTTGATGAAGACGATGATCCAAGGAAGGTGAACATCACAGAGATAGAAGGCCAAAGAGATGTGGAAGGACCAGGAGTTGAGTTACCATTTATTGGACAACCGATCAAGATCAAGAAAGACAATATTGGAACAGAGGAGACACCGAAGCTTGCCAATGTAAGAGATTATTGGGATGTTTCTACCATTGACACGATTACAGAGTTGTTGCACAAGTATCGGGACTTGTTTCCAACCAAGTTCATTGATATGAAGGGTATTAAAGGACCTATGGGAGAGATGAGGGTCCCTTTAAAACCATATGCTAGACCAGCAAAATAGAGACCTTACATATTCAACCCTAAATATAAGGAAAAAGTGAAGATTGAGCTTGACAGAATGCTGGAAGCAGGGATTATAGAAACTGTGGAAGAATCAGAGTGGATAATCCCTATGGTGGTACAAGACAAGAAAACAAGAGAAATCAGGATTTGCGTAGATCTCAGGAAGCTGAATGATGCTTGTCTGCAAGACCCTTTTCCTACACCATTCACAGACGAAGTGTTAGATAACATGGGAGACCAGGAGGTATATTCTTTTACAGACAGATTTTCAGGATACCATCAGATCCGCATTGCCAAGGAAGATCACCACAAGACCATGTTTGCCACAGAATGGGGATCCTACTAGTATACAGTAATGCCATTTGGATTGAAGAATTCCCCAGCCATCTTTTCCAGGGTGGTGGTCAAAGCATTCAAAGTGTTTCTGCATAAATTTCTAGAATCATATTTTGATGACTGGACTGTTTTTAGTTTGTTGAAAAATCATAATGAATGTCTAAGGATAATGTTGGATAAATGAAGGCAATTTCAAATTTCTTTGAATTTGAAGAAGTGCATCTTCTTCTCACCATTTGGCATTCTATTAGGTCATATTGTATGAAAGCAGTGCTTCCTGGTAGATCCATCCAAGATCGCTATTATAGTTGATCTACCCCCTCCTACAACAGTTAAACAGCTATGCACTACGCTGGGACACACAGGCTACTATAGGAAGTTAATTAAGGGATATGATCAGATTACAACACCCATGGAGAAGCTCTTGAAAAAGGATTGTCAGTATAGTTGGACTGAATAATTCCAACAGAGATTCGACACACTGAAGCAAAAAATGGTTACTACACCCATTCTAGTTTTCCCAGATTGGACCAAGGAGTTTCATGTGCATGTTGATGCCTCATCCATTGCATTGGGGGATGTGTTATCACAACCAGGAATAGGAGACATCAACCACCCATTAGCCTTTTCTAGAAAGAAGCTATCCACAACTGAGATTAATTATACTTCTACCAAAAGAGAGGGATTAGCGATGGTGTACTCATTACAAAAATTTCACCACTATCTGTTGGGAGGACACTTCAAAATGTTTATTGATCACTCCACACTGAAGTACCTAGTCAACAAGATAGTGTTGAGGGGAAGGATATGCAGATGGATGATGCTATTTCAAGAGTATGATTTTGATATCATAGTAAAACTAGGAAGAATGAACAAGTGTCCTGACCACTTGTCGAGGTTGGAACATGGACAAGAGACCAGTAATTTGGAAGATACACTGCCAGATGCACAACTACTAGCTATTAGAAAGATTGATGACCACTTCACAGAAATAGTCCAGTTCCTCTCAACAGGAATGGAACCTAGTGAGTATACAATTCCACAGAAGAAACAACTAGTACTGTGCACTGCATATTTTTCACTTATAGTTGGACATCTATACAAAATGGGTCTGGATGAGATATTGCGAAGATGTGTTATGGAGGAAAAATGATTGATGATCCTTGCATAAGCTCATGAAGGCATCACAGGAGGCCATTATGAAAGTAAATAAACTATGCAGAAGGTTCTTAGAGTTGGACTTTGGTGGCCTACCTTAAACATAGATGCTAAAGACTATTCTAGAGCACGCAATGTATGCCAGAGAGTTGGGAAACCATCCAAAAGAGATGAAATTCCATTGGCACCACAATTGACCCTATAAGCATTCGAGAAATGGGCAATTGACATTGCTGGACCTATAAATCCACTAGGAAAGCGTACAGGAGCAAGATACATCATCACTACGACAGAGTACTTGACCAGACAGGACAAAGAAAGAGAAGTCAAGGACTGTAGTGAAACTACATGTTATAACCCTAAATTGCACTATCCCTGCTTACCTGGCATCAGGCCTACTCGTTGCCTTTCTTTGCCAAAGCCATGCTGAACAGACTCTTCAAAAACCTCCTCAATCAAGTAACCCGCGCCCTAACTTAACATTGGGCGCATTGGGATGCTGGCAGGCCTTTTGCAACACGCGTGTGAATGCTGGCTGGCCCACTACAGCCCGCGTTTACCTAACAAAGCAAAAAATCAGGAAAGTTTCCGCCGGAATGAAGAGCTTTTTGTCAGTTAACTGGAACTCCCAGCCATGCATGGCCGAGAGTTCACCTAAAACCCTAGCTCCTTCCAGCCTATAAAAGGAGGGGTAGGGGTACTATTCAAGGAGGGAAAAATCATAGCAAAGAAACTCTGCCAAATTGCCAAGTCCGTTTTGTCCCAACCCTTTAGCCTTGCCTCAAGCTTTAGGAGAATTCAAGAAAAGCAGTTGGAGGACAAAAGAAGAGGAGGAGCCCAGGATCAGGATCATGGAACAGTGGTTGGTCTCTATAATCATTGTAAGTTGGTTCATATTGAGATTAATGAAAAAGATACTTTTCCCGTCCCGAATACATGAGTCTTATCTATGTTATTTGATTTGTGTTTAATCTCTAACCCTCTAGTAGATCAGTAGCATGCATGCGTAGTTTTGTCTTGATTGCAGGAAGCTTTGTGGAAGGAGCAGTAGCAAGGAGATAAAAGCTCAATGGAGGATCTACTTCAACCGTCGATAAAAAGGTTAGTTGATTCTTCCCATGTTTGCCTGAGAAAAAGGGTTATAGGTTCGGGTAGGAGGTTAAAAGTTATTCTTGAAGGTTCATGATCTGCATGCAAGTTTAAAGCCCTAGCTTGCTAGTCCGTAGGGTAGAAAAACCCCACAACAGAATTGGCGACTCCACTGGGGATAGTCTTACTCTTAGGGTTTCCGGATTTGGTTTAAGATCTTTTGGGTAGTTCAAGGAAGTTCAGTGGCTGTTTCTTTGTTTATTTTGTTGTCTGTTAGGTCAATGCTAGCAGGGAACCTGGTTATCAATACCAGACTTCCTTGACTGATGCTTGACATTTATTCTCGGGACACACAGAGGTACGCGCGGCCTGCAGAAGGCCTGCACGCGTGTACCCGCGCCCTAACCATCTACAACCCGCGTGTGAACGCTTTCTGTAGTGGTTTCAGTAGCGTGTAGAGCCCAGGAAGCTTAATGAGGCAGTCCCCTCTTCCCTGTCAGAAGTTTACCTTCTCAGGGGGCTTTCTGGATCCTGTCTGGGTTCTGTTGGTTTGTTGTCTTGCTTTCAGTCTACCTTAGTGTGTTAGTTGTTCTTTGCCTTTGTTTTCTTTTGTAAAAAATTTCCTTTTCTATTGAAGTGATAGCACCCAAGCCTTTCAGAGACCCTGGTTGTCAATACCAGAGGCCTTTTTTAGGACTGGGCTGCCTGTGTGTTGTTTTATCTCAGTTTTTATACAGACCCGCGGCCTGATTAAGTCTAGCCCGCAGGTACCCGCGTGCTATAGAAGCTCAGCACGCGTTTGCACGCGTGCTGTCTTGGTGACAGTCGCGGGCTTGATTGGTATCTTTTCTGCTTGGGTGGGGCAGTCATCCCCTCCTATGGTGAGAAGAGCTCCTGTCAGGGGTCTAGAGTCTGAGGCTGCACAGTCAGAAGGTTAGGGCATTTTACCCTTAGCTTGTGTTTGTTACTTGATTTTTGATAGAAAAGACAAAAGAGAAAAAATCTTTGTTTTATGGTTTTTAGGCAAGTGTTAGAATTGGTGCTGTTGTGATTGCTTTGTTGCATTTTTTCGCTCTGATTCTGTTTGCGATCTTCTCTTTAAGCCAGAGTTTTTTGTTTATTTCTCTTGGTTTTGATCTTGTCATCATTTTTCCTTGTTGCGTGATTTTGCAATAAAATAAAATAAAAAAAAATTCATTTTCTTCTGGATTTGAGGATTGTGTTGTTGCATCAGTAGCTTGGAAAGAAGTCTTGTTGCATAAGTTTTGCAGTGCATGTCTAGTATAAGTAGCTCATAGATCTGAGTGAAAGTCCTTCATATTTACTGCATAAAATCTTAGTAATTTCAGAAAAAGAAGTCTTTC
>ML795272.1:0-58619 GCA_009831015.1 Picea engelmannii
TCATGTATGAGTGCATATAATCAGCTCCCTCCGCCTAACAGAGTCCATGCTTTTGTCTGCATCCTTATTGTCTTATGCAATATATAATTGACTCCCTCCATCTAACAGAGTCCATGCTTCTGTCTTATTGTCTTATGCAAAATGTCATAAGTCTTTCTCCAATTTCCTCTTGATTTTTGACTTCTTTCTGTCTTTGCTTCTTCTAAGTCTCTTCGTGATTGATTCCAATTTTGACTTATCTTGTAATAGCTTCCACATGATTTGTTTGATGTATTTCATCCTTTCATGTGTGTTATCTAACTTGTATAATGATACCAATCCTTATCTTGTTGTTCTTCCATAGGTATAGTTCTTCTTGGAACACATTATCTTCCAAGAGATAGATATACAAGAAATGTGCAGAGACGATGCAAACAACATATGTACAAGAACTAAGAAGAGTATTGTTACCTTCAGAAGAAGAAGTCTATTTCATCTTGATTAGTCTTCTTTGTAGATTCCTTTTCTTTGGCAACTGATGCTTTTTGTTTCTCCTTCCTTTTCTTTAGCTCGGGACAATGATTATTGTAGTGACCATACTTTCGACAGTTGAAGCATTGTATTTCTAAAATATCTTTCTCTTGATTTGGCTTCCTCCTTGAACCAAGCTTCCTTTTGTTCCTAAAATTCTTGAATCTTTTTGTGAAGGCTTGATCATTGTACTTCTTTTGGGTTTTCCCTTTTGCACTGATACTAGATTCTTCTTGAGCACAACAAGTCCAAACTTCTTCAAATGTAGGATACTCCTTCCTAGTGTTCATGCTTGCGGAAAATGAATCCCATGTATTGGAAAGACCATTGAGTACTATGTTTACCAATTCCTTCTCTGAAATGATCTATTTAGTAGCTTGTAGTTGATATATTAACTAGGAGATCCTCACAAAGTATGATGTTATGCTATCATCATCATTCATCTTCATGTCACAGAGCTCATTCATTAAACTCATTATTTGTCCAATGTTTTTGACTGAGAAGAGGTTTGTTAGGGCATCATACATCTTCTTCGATGAGTCAAGATGGGAGATGTAGGGTATCAAGTGGTATTTTATAGACTACACTATGATACTCATGGTATTTATGTCACTTTATTTGAACTTCTCCATAACTGCAACGTTCTGTGGTTCCTTCTCTTTTCCTTCTTCAAACTCTAGTTCCACTATTTTTCCTTTCACGATATCCATCACTTTATTCTTAGAAAGGATGAGGGCAATCCTTGTCTTCCATGCTCTGAAGTTAGAATCTCCATATAAATTGTTTTTTGACTTCATAGAGTAAGTCATGGTTGCTTTGACTAGGTCAACCCTAGATCTTACCAAAAACTCAAACTTGACATCTTGGCTTGCTGAGAATATCAGGAGATGCGATAGGCTAGGGTGCACTGATCTATCCAAAAATTAGGTCAATCCCTTCACTTAAGGTGCCTCAACAAGAGGATTAGGGTTTCTACAATTGCACCTGCTAGTAACCCTAGTGACAATGCTATGGTGACTACTCCTGCTAGAAACCCTAGCGACAATTCTTCAACGAGCTTAATATCCTTACGACTATGATTCCTTCCAGAAGTTAGACTGAATGAAGGAGGTGTGGGACCATAACCTATTAGAAAATAATGGATGTGCTCATTTTACCATTGATAATATTGCTATTGTCACCCAACCATAGGCCGAAGCCACCCTCCGAGCACCTTAACCTTGACAGAGAATCACTTTGGAAGCAATCCCTAGGCTAGATATCCAAACAAAGAGTAGTGCAACTTTCCCCAAGGATAACACACCAACAAGAGTTGTTCATATATTCCAAACCCTAACCAAGAGATAGTCCAAGCCAAATGTGATCTACTAGCTGCAGCAGCTTCAATGGCATCTCTCCTCCAAACCTGTGCACAAAAATGGGCACTGCAATGCGCACAAGTGCTGCTTTGCAATTATGAGACTGCCTGCCAGAATGAAGACTGGCCTCCTATATTTATACTGATTATGGCTAACTTCCTAGGCCAACTTCTCATTCTAGGTATCTGTTTGTTCAGTATATATTATTTCTTCTAGTCGACTTCTTCTCTTGGAGGCTAATAACCTAATACAAGTTATCTTCTTGAGCCGATATGTATTCTAGGGTTATTAGCCAACTCATTAGGGTTTCTTCTTGCTTCCCATAATATTCTATTCTCGTCAAGTTTACACGTGGAGGTAAATACCTCCTGCAGCTACCATAATATCAACATCACCCTTGTCTTTGGCCAAATGTCTTCCATTGGATCAAACCAAGGAAGATTATGGGTCGTCTGATCATTATTTGACTCTCTGACTAAACCCCACTTCGGGTGATTCAAGATGCAAGGCGTAGATTTTTCCCGAAGAATCGAAGGTCGGAGTGACATCAGCAAACGACATGGACAAAGTACATGGTGGAGTCCGACCATGTCACAGAGTCACTGCATGTCAACATGTGGAAAATCCACATGTCCTACTAATTTATCATATATGGTATAGATTTGGAGAGATGGGTACCACGTGTCAATGTGGCATCATTTCCATGTATCTTCCAGGTGGAAGATGGTAGTAGGGACACCTGTGCATAATGCCACGTATGCAAGAGGGATCCACTCCGGGAGTTTGAGACTTTAGAACTTCGGGTGTTTGGAGTGGTAAGACGCAAGCTACAAAAAGGGTCAAAGTGCCAGAACCATGTGGCAAGACTTCGAGGTTCAGAACTCCACAGTATTTTCAAATAGAGAAAAGTGGTTAAAGAAACAAAGCATCGACGTGTCGAAGCACCAAAGTTTCTATATTGTAGTGTCAAGCTTCGATAGGAAAAGCCCATGTGCATCATAGTGATGTGGCATGTCTACATGGCTCCACATGGCATCATAGGATTGGACATGAATTAGGTGTGGGAACCCACCCCTCTAGTCAAGTACAAGCAATTAGTTAAGTGCGGGTAAATCTTAACCATTAGATCCAAAGGTGGATAGAGCTCCACCGTAACTTCTGGAGTAGATAGAGGCTTTGGGACTTTGGGTCTCCAGGAAGCTTCAACATTGTACAAAAGAGAGTGGAAATCCAGCTAAAGTTTGAAGGAATAGGTTCCAGTGTCGGTCGCATGGTAAGGTAAAAAAGGAAAAACAAGAAGCACTGAGGTTTTGGGAGTGGATAAGCCCGTGACAACTCGGCAAAGATTTTACCCTGTAAACCCTTCTTCCATGACCATGTCATTTCCAAAGGATGACGATCGAGGCTGCAACAATTCCATGTTGGATGGCATGTGGAAAGTGAAGACACATGGCAAAGGGGGTGGCCATTCACTAATGACACCCTAAAAAATTCAGAAGGCCTTAAGTCTCGAACCATAACTCAGTTTTGGACGAGCTTTTAGTCATTGGAAAGACCTTGGAGAGCAGAAGGAAATGGTACCTCTCTTCGAGGAACTCAGAGAAGCTATAGGAAAGAAAAAAAATTATATCCCATCCTTTAAAAGGGTACTTAAGAGGTTGGGTGTGTTGTAAAGTGGTATCAGAGCGGGAAACAACACTTGGCTTGCTTGGGCTCACGAAAGATTCAAGTGATTATTTTTCTTTCTTAGAAAACTTTAAGGGAGAGGGAACCCTACACTACCCTATCTATCAGAGCATGATTCAAACACAGGGATGGATGGGCCAGAGAAAAATCATAAGACTAGTTTACCAAGGCTAAGATTATCACATTGAGAGTATTATTGTCATATGGAAATTATCTGCATAAGTTCTTTGAGGAGAAGGATGTGCATTAAAATTCAATTGGGATTTTACCCAATGAGATTGAATCATGCTATACTTTGGCAGAAGAATCCTATCATTTATTTTGGAGAAATGATATCCAGTCCTACAAAAGTGGGATTATGCTGAGGGGCATTAATCATAAAACTTGGATGCAAATCACATAAACTTGTTTTAAGGAGTACTTGAGTCCACAAGGAAAATGGACTGAATAGGTGGAAGGAATTGCCTAAAAAGTGGGCTTATGAAGCCTCTGTTAATTAAAAGTGTTGATTAAATGAAGTATTTGGAATTGGGAGAAAAATCCTCCATGTCTAGAGGCCTTATTGTATTAGGTGAGATCAACCTACTTGACCTGTTATAATTAAAAAACTTCCTACTGGGGTAATCCCTCTTTATAAAATAAAAGAAGTCATGAGGATTGAGAATGAACCTCATGGAAAAAGTGAAATGACTTGAGAATGTTCAAAAGCTCATGGTTTTTCTAGGGAAGTGTGTATCCCTATTAAATTAAGGGCATGTCTAAGCAACATGAATGGGCTTGGTAACCATTTTCTGAAAAGGGAGAGCATGTGCAACTCTCTGGATCTGAAGGAAACTAAGAAACAAAGTTTTTTCTGGGTGCAGGAATTGTTGGGCAACGTTTTTCTAATCAAGTTAATAAACAGAGCTGCATAAATATGGAGTGATTGAGTGAGTAATCACAACAACCTCCCTTTCTTGGTGGATAGAAAACTAATTTACCAAAATTCTTGTGGGAGTAGGAGAGTGACCTCCATCCCTAACTGTTGTTGAACAAAAGGAATAATTATGGGTGTAATGGTTAAGGTTGATCTACATTTACATCTTATCTTTTGTTTTAATGAGAATAGGAAAAACAACTAGAACCTCTACAAAAGTTTAAAAGAAAGAGATGGACTTTCTACCCAAGACTAATTATGATCTAGACATACTCTAGAGTTCTGTATTAAAATACTTAGTAAGTAACATACTTCGGAAATTGTATTTGGGCTTTAAGGAAATAGTCCAAATGTTATTAGACATTAAAATTCATTATAAATGAGGTAAAATGGCTAATGAAATGTTGATCCTGAATGTGGTAAAAGAAGTGTTGGGAAAATTCTAGATGACCAATGGGTCAAGTTGACATCCAAAGGTGGATGGTATCCATATAAGGTAGGGCTTGGTATGCTAAAGTAGTAGTGAGAGGGAATCTAGAAAAGGATTTTGTTGGATTTCATTCCCTTTTATCTATCTACTCTTATTGGTATTGAGGGATTCTGATTCTATTGACCATTATAGATTGACCCCGGTTCATAACTAAGAAGCTTCCCAACAAAATCCCTTAAAGAATATCGACCCCTTTGG
This sequence comes from Picea engelmannii, assembly GCA_009831015.1. Classification (NCBI taxonomy): domain Eukaryota; kingdom Viridiplantae; phylum Streptophyta; class Pinopsida; order Pinales; family Pinaceae; genus Picea; species Picea engelmannii. Next base: position 5,159 of record ML795272.1, read on the forward strand.
TCACCCAAAAGGAAACACAATAAACAAAGTGTATTACACAGTCTCACCCGAGATAGTTCTATGGATGGCTGCAATAATCAGGTGTTTGCAACCTAAGACTGAGAGATTTCTACACCTTGACTTTTATTCAACTCATTTAACATCTAGTATAAGATTCATTCTATGCATGAATGTGAAATATCATATTTACTTAGTTACTTCATTCATTCAACATTCATACACTAATAAGACACAAAGGCACGTTCATTTAGTCACATAACATAGTGTTACCATGGTTCACCCCCTCCTGGGATAAGTCCACAAAGATATGGCTCTAAGGATTTTATTATAGTTTGAAAATATCCATGTCGAGCATGGTTACAATCTTAGTTCTTCTTTCTTCCCACAGGCTCATCAATCCCTGCGAGGCTGACTAGCTTGCACCAGGCTCCTCAGCCTGCGATCTAACCCTTGGGATTGATTTTCTCATGTCCTTTCTAGCTCACCCACTTATTAACTCATACAGTCCTTACAATTCTCTTCCTTTCTTCATATATCTCGCCTCTCCCTCTCCCTCTCTCTCTATCTCTCTCTATATATATCTATTATATTTATCTTCGGCTCACCAACTATTACAATGTATTACCAAATCCCTAACCCTAGCATCGTTAGGCCTTCCATGCATGCACGCGTGTTGCTTTTCCTTCTAGCTGTCTCTTTCCTCTTACATGCTTCTCTTCCAAAAAAAACCTTTCTTTCTAATTTGGCATGCATCCAACATGCCCCCAACACTGACATGTGGCTTGTCCCGAGCCACCTAAACTTGGTGTGCTTCATCGATCTCTCTTACGATCGCTTGGAACTTCTCAATGATCTTCGTTGCTTGTGTTTGGGCCAGTGTCGTATTCTCCTTGAGTGTGTCCAATACCTTCACTCCAATCTAGTCACTAACCATCCCTGCACACTCTTCCTAGTTTTGTGCCATGTTCATTTTTTCTTCTTCCGCATGTGCAATGACCTCTACTGCCCACTCCTGGAGCAGTTCAATTTGATCCTGGCAGTCCTTTTTATATGTCTGCGCAACTATGAATTTTTCCAGTAGTTTCTTCATATCATGTGCTCCTTTGACGCACTATGTGATCAACATTGTCTTATGCCTCTGCTTGAGGTCCTAGATAGTTGTGTTTATCCTTTCTTCTTACTGGTCCCACTGTTGAACCTGATTATCCTCTTCCAGCTTCATCTAGAGTTGTGTTGCCTTCTCGAACAATTCGATTGTCGCATGGACTTGTCACTCTATATCCGTTATATGCGTTGGTGCCTCCTACTTCCTCTGTTCCTTCACCTCTGGTGGAGTGGTAGGTATGAATTTCTCCCAGAGGTGCTCAATCTCCTATATGTATTGATCGATTGTCTACACAAACTGATCAATCTTCTATGTCACTGTGAGTTCAGTCGTCTGCATGCTCTTTGGGATTTTCTCATAGGCTACAGCCAATTCCTGCTCCATGCTATCCGCGTGGTATTTTTCATATTTGGTCTCAAGATTATCCTGCTCGAGTACCAATTCCAACTTGTCCAGATTTTCCTTTTCCTGCTACAATTTTGTTGCGTCTGTGCGTGCACGTGACTATACCTCCTGTGTGACTCTGACTTGCAGTTTATACAAGGCCTTGGTTGGTATCCACGTCAATACTAATTGTATTTGGGCCAACTCCTTGAGGGATGTCTACCCCACAATTTCATCCATGTGCAACATGTTGGGTGTGACATGAAATTTTGAGCTCATTTATGTTGTCGTCTGGATCTTTTCCTCCTCATTTGATCCAGCTTCACCGCCTATCTGTGATGATGATGGGACTGTTCCTACGCTATCATCGGTCGCCTGCACTTCTTTGAACTGCTGAAGGAGTTATTGCATGTATGCCATATCTTCCTCAATCCCATCCCTTTGGCACTCAGCATTATCAAAATCCTCGACTATACGATCCTGGACCATTTGAGCAACCATGTCTACATCATCCTCGGTGATCGTGTATTATGGGGGAATTATGTGTGCCTTCTCCTTATTGCATGCACCCCCTGTCTAGAGGACTTTCCTCTTAGTTTGGCCTTGCTCCTGCTGAGTAGCACGTGATGCGGTTCTCTGTGCTGCCTCGGTTTGTTTCTCCTATACCTGTGGTTCCTGTGTGTTTTTCTTCTTCCCCACTTGGGTGCCTTTCTTGGACACCCCCCCCTTTTTTTGTTGCACCTTGTTCTAACCTATCCTTGTTTTCTTGGGCACTGTTATCTCTTTGGCAGGTGTATGTTCCTGTCTTACCTCCTCCTCCTCCATTTTTGAGGGTATTTATCGATTGAGGATTGGAATCCTTGAGTAATCATCCCAATGTTTGATGGTCATCTCTATGTCCACCTCCTTGATGCAATAACATAGTTGTAGCCATTGAATGTCGGGATCTTTCTGTGCCTGGATCCACATTGCATGTCTCATGGATTTGAAGTTGGCTATTCCCTGATACTGTGCGATTTCGTATGGTCTCACCCTCCAAGTGTTGGTGATGTGCTCATGTAGGTCGCTGTAATATCCTTCAAATATGGCTACATTCTCCTTTCTGTTCTTCAGGTCTGAAGCGTCCCCCAGCGATAAGTATCCTACTCCGTGGCAAGGATTGGGTCTAGTGGGAAAGAATGAATACTTCAACTCCTTCCATCCGATCAAGGCTATTATGATGAGTATCCATGAATAGTGAAATTATGTCCCTAGATCATGTGCGACCTTGTAGTCATCCAGGAAAAGATTCAACAAATAAGGGGCCCAACTGAGTGCGGTGCCCTCTGCACACTGTGTTGCAGCTACAACAACCCCAGTTGGGACTTCCTCCTTACGGAATTTTTTGAGTAATGTGCATGCCATAATTTTGGTGGCCATTCTTGTCATGGAGTCACTAATACGCTTGATTATGATTATGTGCAACCCCCTTTCGGTACCATACTTATTCTTCATTTTTTTGACCAGTTCTTTCTCCTTCGTCTTGTCTTGAAGGAACTGTGTGGGATCCTCACCCCGTGATGGAAGCCCTGTGATGTATGCAATAAACTCCATGTCTATTGAGATGAGTTGTTCCAACCACAGGTATCCTCCATGGGTGACTTCCATTAGCTGCTTGAAGAATTTTTTTGCATATTGGCCCCTCTCAAAGTGTGAGATGTCCAACAAGCCTAGAATCCCATTTTTTGCCAGTTTGGCTACCCACTGGACTGGTTAATTAATTGGTTCGCCAAAGGGTCCTATACCCACAGTCTATAGGTAGAATTTCTTAGAGAACTCTGGGAACTTGTCTGTGTCTGTCATTTTGTGGTACAAATACCTCAATTTCTCCACTTAGCCTAACATAATTCCTACTATATGTACCCCTTCTGAAATGTGTGACAAGACAATGGTTGTGGTGGATTTCCTGTGCGGTGACCTTGGTACCGCTTGCTTGCCCTTCCACTATGGTGGCTGACTCGAGGTTCCAACCTCCATTGTTCACTCTTTTGCATACTCATTTGGTCATCCGGTGAGATCTTCCACTGTGCCCTCCAATGGATTTTCCAGCATGGTTGTGTGTAATATTTATGGCACAGTCATTTCCTTCTGGTTCGAGATCATCCCATTAACTCTTGGGAATTCTTCAGGGTTTCTAGAGTGTGAATTATTATCTGTGTCCTCAACCTGTTTTGCTTGTCCCCCTTCTGGTACATTCATGTCCATGCCCACTGGTGTTGTCTGTTGGGTTTCCTTCACAATAGGTGTGGGGCTTCCTAGTGTCATATCGGGCGATGGGATTCTGTCCACATTGACGACTTCTGGAGGCTGAAGTGGTTGTTGTTCACTTCCCTGTGCTTATGGTGAGGCTTTGGCATTACTTTGGGGTTGTCTACCAGTTTGGTTCGATTCTCCTTGTTTGGGTGGTGTCATGGTGTTCATGTTGTTTTTTGCCGAACATGGTGGCCTTTGTAAGCTCTTACAACTTCGCTCTCGACTCTATATTCTCTATTTCTCTCTTCTTTTCTCACTTGTACAATAACCTTCCCAGTCATGTGTACTAGTTTATATAGGAATTATGTGAAGCTTCTTGGATACGTTACCTCATTGACATTTTAATTAAACTAGCGCTTCCCACGTAATTGCTATTGAATTCCCTTGCTATCACCAGTTGACGTGATTAATGCGACATCCTTTCAGTTAGTTTTGTTATTTAAGTTTGATAGTCTTCGTTCGTTGGCAGTTGTTTGTCGTATCATGCTTTCCCATTGTTTATGGTTTCCCACTTGTAGTGACTATTGGCCTTTTCCTCCGTCGTGCTGACATTCCTGAGTGTGTGTGCTCATTCTCTTCTTGATTCCCTATGCCTTTTTTAAATGTTCATCTTTTTGGCACAATATCTCCTCTATTTTTATTTTTTTTAATTTCCTGAGGGTCGACTGGCCCTGTAGAGATTCAGACGGCTCCTATTGATCATCCCTCTGAGTTATGTTCCTCCTAAATCCTTCAATTGTATAGCTCCCCCATCTGTGATAGTATTTACTTCGTATGGCCCTAACCAATGCATTTTGAGTTCTCCTGGGTGTTGAAGGGATTTTTTGTCATACATCAAGACTAAGTCTCCTTCCTTGAAACCCTTCCTCTTGATATGTTTGTCATGCCAAGATTTGTATCTTACTTTCTGGACTTCTTGGTGGAACCCTGCTAGAATCCTATCTTCCTTCATGATCATCAGTTGATTTATCCTTTCCTGTATTGTGCCTCGTTCTGTCATGTTTGTAATTGATTCTATTCGCAGACTAGGAACCAAAAATTCTAATGGCACCACAACTTCTTGTTCGTACACCAATCTAAATGGTGTTTGTCCTGTCAATTTCTTACATGTGGTCATGTATGCCCACAATACCATTGGTATATTCAAGTCCCAATTGTCCCTATTAACATTGCAAATCTTCGTCAATGCATTTTCAAGGATCTTGTTAAAGGCTTCCACTATTCAATTTTCTTGAGGATGATATGGTGTACTCTTTTGATGATGAAATTCAAATTCCTCAGTCATAGCCTTAATAGTATTGTTAATGAAGTGAGTGCCTTGGTCACTCATCAAAATCCTCGGGTAACCCAATATAGTGATCACTTGCTCCAATAGGAAGTGTGGTGTTGTCTCTGCACTGCAATATTTTATTGTTGATGCTTCCGCCCATCTCGTCAGGTATTCTTTCACAGTGATAATGTACCTCGCTCTTTAACTTTTTGTTGGTGGGTTAATTGGTCCCACAAAATCTATTTTCCATTTGTCAAATACCTGCAAATTTACTTGTGGTTGCAAGGGCATCTCGTCCCTTCTATTCAGTTTACCAACCCTCTGACAGACATCACATTTCTGGAAGTATTCCTTCGAGTCTTTGTGCATGGTCGACCACCATAGTTCTATGCGCAATACCTTTTGCGAGGTATCTTTTCCTGCATAATTTCCTCCTGATATTCCCTCATGGGATTCTGCTAAAATTCTAGGTCTTTCATGTTCTAGCACACATCTTCTCAATATGCCATATGCACCCATTTTGTATAAGTGTCCTGCAATCAGCTGATAATCTGCATCCTTGACTACCATATTATTCTTCTATGTGGTGTTGTATTCATGTGGCATAGTCCCTATACTCAAGTACTAGATGATGAATGTGAAGTATTCATCAACTACCTGGGCTGAAAATAATTGTGCGTCTGGAAAGGTGTCCTTTAGATTTGTAGGTTCTTCCCCATTTGTGATCCTCGACAGGTGATCAGGTCTTGCGTTCAACTTTCCTGGCTTGACTATCACTTCAAAGTCAAACTCTTGGAACAACAATAGCCATATACAAATTCTCCCCCCCCAACACTGGCTTGTTGATGAGGTATTTCAGCACTAAATGGTCTATGAACATCTTGAAATGTTTTCCTAATAAATAATGTCTAAATTTTTTGAGCACATAGAACATAGCTAGACCTTCCCTCTCCGTAGTGTTGTATTTCTGCTCCGATTCCGACAGTTTTCTACTAGAAAATGCTATAGGATGATCCAATTCTCCTACTCCTAGTTGCACCATAATAGCTCCAAGTGATATGGTCGATGCATCTACATGTATGTGGAATGTCTTCTCCCAATCTGGGAATACCAGTATTGGTGTGGTTACCATCTTCTCTTTTAGAGTATCTAGACCGTGTTGACAATCCTCATTCCACTGGAACTTTGTGTCTACTAGCAAACCTTTCTTGCATACTATATGGCCCAATAGTATCCCAAAAGGTGTTCTGAATATGAAATTATTGATATTTAACGATATATGGCACTCCCTTAATATTTATAACATCAGTTGTAAGACTTCGACGTGTTCCTTCAATAGGATATAGAATGTCCAATCATTCAGGTATACTTCTAGAAACTGGTGGATAAATTCTTTAAATGAAACTATGACTACTCTGGAAAATATTGTTGGTGCATTCTTCAATCCAAACAACATGATTGTATACTAGTATGATCCCATTCCGTGGAAAAATTGGTATTGTATATGTCTTATGGTGCTATCTTGATCTGATGGTATCCTGAGAATCCGTTGGTGAATGAATAAACTTCATGTCCTCCTACATTCTCGAAGACTTCATCTGTGAACAGGGTAGGGAATGGGTCATGTAAGCACACATCGTTCAACTTTCTCAAGTCGACTCATATTATTATCCCCCCTTGTTTCTTCTCTTGAACTACCATCAGGTTTATCCATTCAGATTCTTCTACAGGTTCTATGATTCCAGCCTCCAACATCCTATCAATATCATCTTTGAGTTTTTCCTTATATATTGGGTTTAGTCTACATGGTCATTGTCTGATTGGTCTTGCCTCAACTCTGAACGATATTCTCATTTCTCCTAGCTCTCCCGCTATGCCTTTGATTTCTGTGAACGTTTTTGGGAACTGGTTGTGATATTCATGCAACAAATCTGTTATACTTTCTATTGTTTGTTCATCCCAATAGTCTCCAATGCTAGCCATTTTGGGATTCTCCATTGTCCTAATGTTGAATTTATTCACCTTGATCGACACATAAATCACTTCTGATTCTAGAGATGGACCCTCTACTTCTCTCTCGCCTTCAACTTCTTCAATATGAATATTGTGCGGGTCATCTTCATCTGATACTTCTTCCTGCACATGGTAGCATGACAGTAGTTCTTTCACTGTCTATCTGTTTTGTTGTTGTCCGTCTGTTATAAGTTAAAATTTTGGTTCCTTAATAAATATCACCCCTCTTATTTTTTTAAGTGTTGCATCTATGTTGGGGTTCTCATGCTCAAATGAGAAAGTGACTGTAAATATCTGTTGTAATATTGTACAACTCGTAGTTCTCCTGCGCATTTCTTGGTCTGTATAATAGTTTGTTGGGATGCCCTCTAATGTGTGTACGAAATGGTCAGTTCATTCCTCCGGTGGTGTCATTTTCCATAGTGTTATACATTTCTTCAAGTGTTCTGTTGGTGCCCCCTGTCCATCATATTTTTGTTGCTAGTTTCTTCCTTGTTCTACTACAAACCTAATGTGCAGTAACTGCTTACATTGGTACCAATCCTTGATTGTTCCTTTTTGCACACCGCACCATCTCATAGGTGTCGCCTTGAGTGCTATATATAGTGCTAAGAGTCTTTGATTTTCTATCACTTCATCTTCATACCATGTCAACAATGATTCTATATCGTTCACCCCATGGAAGTTAGGTGGTTCCCTTATCTCTGTACCTACCCATCTTACTGTGCGGTCTATTCTTGCACATCTTCTTGTGGAAACTTCATGTAACCTATGTTGCCAATCCTCTAAGCCCGTATATGAGTCTGACGCACATGACGTGATGCTCCACCAACTGAGTACCCCATCCGTAGTGGGTTTACATATTCTTCCTCTCATGCAGTCGTTATGTACAACTGGTTAATTTCCTCTAGGTCTAAGCAAGTAGGCTCTACGGACCTTTATCCTTCCAATGGGTCTAATGGCCCAACGACCATGTATTCTCCTGACTCGAAGGTCATTTTACACATCTTTAATTTGATTATGGTATAGTTATAAAATTCCCAATCCAAGCCGAGCAATTTTGGATAAGGTTTTGTGTCATCCACTATCTCTATTACTTCGAAGTCAGCTTTAGTCTGCACTCCATGTAGGTCTACTGTCACTCCTTTTAGTCTTCCAATTGGTAGAAATCTATGTTGATTTGCTAGTTTCATATGAACCGATGAATATCCTAATGTGGGTTCACCCATGCATTGCCATGTATTCTTGGGTAATACATTGATTTCGGATCCTAAATCCAGTATAATATCTCCCATGTTGAAATCTCCAATGTTGGCGTTCAGCCTGAAATCCCTACTTTTTCTTCTTCTTGTATGTATGTGATTGATTGTTTTTTGTTCTAACTTTCCTTCTGTCTCTACGCTACATATTTCTATCATATTTTGTAATACTTTGACATAGGATGGATCATTTAGTAATTTTACATATGATTTCAAAAATTGTTTAATCATACTTACTTGTCCCAGGGGCTGTGTTTCTTTGGTGTGATCCAACGATGGAGGAATCTCATATTCTGGTACTTTCTTACTATGTTGCGCAGTTGATTTTGACACAATGTTTGGCTTTAGGAATTCTTGTCTAGCTTTCTTGAATATCTCCTTCTCGTTTTGCACATTGAACTGCTTCATTCGTTTGACATTCTTCTTCACCCATTGGTGTTGTGCCGACTCTTGTCGTACTGTGTCATTTCCTGTTTTAGCTCCTCCGTGTGTAACTATTTTGATGTTTCTTCCTTCATCCCTCACTTCTACTGAAATCCATTGAACATTCTGATTGTTTTGATTCCTCTTTTCTTGGATCTTCCCTAATAGCGTAGGACATTCTTCCATGTCATGATCCGATGCACGACAATACATACAGATCACTGGTGGAAGTGGACATTCTCTTGCATAGTTTCCTAGTTGTTGACAATTGTGACATACCACTAGTCCTCTACCTCTTCCAAAGCCTCATCTCGATCTTCCTTTTCCTTTGTAGCCAGCTCGATCCCCTCGCATCGCATTATACTAAGGCACCTAGTTATACTGCACAGTATTATAGTGTGGTTGTGCGGTGTTATACTGGGGTTGCACAGTGTTGTATGGTTGTTGTGCAGTGTTGTACTAGGTTGGTATTTGATTAAACTGGGGTGTGGCTTGCCCAGTCATCATTTCTGCCTATACCCAATATGCATCCAATTTTATATCTCTCATCAAATCCATGGGTCTACAATCTTTGTCATCATGTCCTACTGAATTGAAAAAGTTTCAATACGAGCTCTTCAGTATTGTCTGGTACTTCTGCATAATTGGGTAGTTATATGGATGATGACCCTGTTTCTTACAGATATTGCACCATATTCCTCCTATTGGTAATGGTTTTGGCATTCCTGCTGCCATGTACTATGCAAATGTTGGACATTCGTTCTCATGGTGTCCTTTTGTCCTACATGTGGTACACCAAACAACTTCTCTTTTGTCCTTGTTCTTGTTCTAGTTTAGCTGGAATGTTAAGTTCTTCAGATCCTCCTTCAGCTCCTCGATGGCTGGATCTGTCTTCTGATATTGGTTCTCTTCCAATTGTAGGGATTCTTGGAGAGCCTCTACCTGCATCTGAAACTTTTTTTTTTGTAGTGGATATTTCAAGTGTGGTAACAGTGAATTGATGAAAAATGCCTATGTTTCATATCTGTCATGACATATTTCATCTTTCCTTTTAGTCGCTTGAATCTCTGGTTAATATCCCATATGGATTCTCCTGGTTTCTGTCTAATCTCTATCGTCTCATTCATGTATTGTTCCTCTGAACTTAACTTCTGGAACTCATTTATCAGCAGCTTCTTGATATCTCCAATAATTTTGGTTGTCCCTGGAAAACTATTTGTGGCTAAGCTCATATACCAATCCTGTGTGTGATCTCTTAATGTGATAACTAATTGTGAAAATTTAGTTGCCTCATCTGTGATTTTTTTTTCATCCCAAATCTTTTCATAGATAAACAGGTGCTTCTTCTGGTCCTTCGACGTTTCTCATTTGAATTCTGGTAACCTGATGGTTGGGTTATGTCATGCCATCTTAAATGTTGAACTAGTACCTCCATGCCGTGTATATATTTGACTATTGTTTCATGAAATGGCTCCCCCAGTTGTTGTTCTTTGTGCAGATGTACTTTTTGTTGTCTTCCTTCCCCCAAAATTCGGTTGTCCAAATGGTGGTGTTTTTCTTGGTGTATTAGTCACACATGGGTTTATGGGTTCCACACTGACATTGATATGGATAGGAGTGATGCCTTCTACTTCCTCTCTTGGACCTCTCATATTTCTCTCATATGTCTTCCTCATTCTTCTCCATATCCTGGAGATCCTCTACCTCCTCTTCATCACTTGCCAATCCTTCCCTCGTGGCTACAAATCTCTTCTTGGTGTTCACCTTATATTGGTAGGGAACTCCATTGTGCGTCCTTCCAGTTGTCACCATGATATAATTGATCTGGTTGTCATCCATCATAATTGGTACCAAGGACTCCTCCTTCTTTTCTTTATCCCCTTCTCCTTCCATTTCTCCTTTTCCTGTTAGTGATTTCCCCCTTCCCCCATGCACGAAGGGAAGTTTAGTTGTTTGAATCCATTTTCATTACACATTTTTTATATGGAAATATCTTAATGGAAGTATATAATGATCTGATATACCTACCTAGAACTCCCTTCAAGAATTTTTGTCCATCTGCGTTGTACGACTTTGTTGTATCTACTACAAACTCTGTGATAAATCCGGTAATAATGTTGTCTAACCATAAATCTATTGCGCGCATAAAATTGTTATCAACGCATTGTAGACGTGTGATCTCTTCAAGATTCCACTCTAGTTGTCTTATCCGATTCGTCATATGGTTGTCTTTCAATATTTTGATCCACTCCTACAATATGTGTGGGAAATCACAGAAAAATACTTCATGTAAGTCGATGAATACGTACTTGTCCAGATATTTACACAATGTTAACTTCAGGTTTCTATTATCTGTCTACACAAACTCTAGCTCCTTTGTCTTCAACCAACTTTCGATCTCTTCCTTCGTGGGATTCCATGGTCTCAACATCCCCTTTTAGCTTCACATTCTTTCACCTTCTTGTCGTCTGATCCTATATTCTTTTGACATGTCTTCTGCAGATCTCATATGCTCAATCCCATTGCCTTCCAATCAGCCAGAAACAGAACCATTTGTTGGTTTTCATTCCCTTTTATCTATATACTCTTATTGGTATTGAGGGATTTTTATTCTATTGACCATTACAGATTGACCCTGGTTCATAACTAAGAAGCTTCCCAACAAAATCCCTTAAAGACTATCGACCCTCTGGTCATATAGAAGGAAACACAATACACAGAGTGTACTGCACAGTCTCACCTGAGATAGCTCTATGGGTGGCTACAATACTCATTTTTTAGCAACCTGAGACTGAGCGAGATCTGCACCTTGACCTTTATTCAGTTCATTTAACATCTAGTATAACATTCATTCTATGGATGCATGTGGAATATCAGATTTACTTAGTTACTTCATGCATTCAAAATTCATCCACTAATCAGACGCAAAGGCACATTCATTTAGTCAAATAACACAGTGTTACCATGGTTCACCCCCTCCTGGGCTACATCCACAAAGATATGGCTCTAAGGATTTTACTATAGTTTGTAAATATCCATGTTGCCCATGGTTACAATCTTAGTTCTTCTTTCTTCCCACAGGCTCCTCAATCCATGTGAGGCTGACTAGATTGCACTAGGCTCCTCAGCCTGTGATATAAACCTCAGGATCGATTCTCTCATGCCCTTTCTATCTCACCCGCTTATTAACTCGTACAGTCCTTAAAGTTCTCTTCCTTTCTTCGTATATCTCGCCTCTCTCTCTCTCTCTAGATCTCTATATATATCTCTTATATTTATCTTCGGCTCACCAACCATTACAATTTATTACAAAAACCCTAACCCTAGCATCGTTAGGTCTTCCATGCAAGCACATGTGTTGATTTTCCTTCCAGTTGTCTCTTTCTTCTTGCATGTTTCTCTTCCAAAAATAGCCTTTCTTTCTGATTCGACCTGCATCCAACAGATTCCCTTGATAAAAACGTATGTTAACCAAAAATGGTTTGAGGCATGAACGAGAATCTTGATAAGTTGTCTTGTTTCCTTCGGAACTGTTGTATTTTCCCAGATAATATTGCTGGGATGTTGAATAATTTTATAATACCATAGGCAAGAATAATTTCTTGCTAGTTTTTGTCATATGGAAAGAGGGACATAGTTATGACTATGTCTATTAAACTTTCCATTTGGATATCATGTGAATGATTGCAATATCTCAATTAAGAGGGAAGCTCATTGTTGAGTGTCTTTATGAGATTTGTTATGAGAATGGAAGCAAGATCCTTGGGAGGAGGATCTGGAAGTCTGATATGTCCATGTGTATGAATGACATGAAAAAGGTATAATCAATGAGCTTGCATGATGAATGTTTGGCTATGTTTGTATATGCATTGTGGGGTTTCTTAATATGAAGACTGATATTAAGACCAAATAGATATGAATGATGTAAACGTGAAAATGATGCACATGTATGATGTATGAATGAAATGTAAGGCAATAATTTGACTTGCCAAGATTGAATGAATACCATGGATGCATGGTTGACTCTATTCTAAAGAGTAATGAAATTTTTGTTTTGAATGATAGATTGAGGGGAATGTGCTCCATTCCCTCGGGAAAGGCTAGTATAAATAAATGAAAGAGTAAATAATCTGAGATGATTCATTATCATGATGAAACGCAACCTGATCAGTCCCTTAAAGGCTAGATGTAAATGGTCATGAACAATCATAAACTAACTAATAATAAATAAATAAAATCAGTAAATACATAAAAGAAACTATAGGAGTGTCTATAGTAGACACATGGTATGTTGAAGAATATAGAAAGGAGCATTGTACATAAATTCACATTGGGATGATGTGCATATGTAATTCATAACACAAGTTCATATTCCTTAGGTAATATTTGGTAAATAATTGAAAGGGTAAAGCCGAAGTTGACTCAAGGTTGAGACCATCATAGATAGTGATGGATATGAAATAAGGAACTTGCATGATGAAGGAGTTCCCTATGGATGAACTGTGTAAAGACTCTATCAGGAGAACAAAGTCACAACCTTAATGCCCGTTGAATATTGGGCAATGGGTTTCAAGTGTGTGTGTGTGTGTGTGTGTGTGTGTGTGTATAAGAATCATGGATTAAATTCTAAAACAAAATGTATGAGTGGAAAACTAACAAATGAATATTGAATATTTTGATAACTAAATAGTAATGTGCAGAGTGCACATGTTCATAATTAATTGTGAACAAAAGGTTTTTTATTGTAGCATGTTGATTTACCAAGAAGGTTTAGGTGAACCTAACTAAGACTGCTCAAGGAAAAGAGCATGGAGATCACAATAAGAAGTAGATTGCATAAGAAAAGAAGGACAAAAGGAGGAATACTTCTCTCACCCTAAAAAATTTGAATTGTTAACAAAGTTCTAAGCCTTAGAAGAGCAGTTGTGGGAACAAGTACAGTTGGAAAAAGGGAAAATGAATAAATAAAGGCAGTGAGGCCCTGGAAAGTAACTTAGCTAGACTAAAAGTCTAGGGTTGTGTAGGAGTTGGACGAGGGAATATTTCCTTGACTCCTTTCTTGTTGTTTATTGTATTTCTCTGGTATGAGAGACCAAGTTAATGATGCAGTTAAATGTTTTGACACCGTAATGATGATGGTTGTATGATTGTAACAACAATTGAGAATTGTTTGTATTGCACTCATGAAAAATTAAGGATAATGTGATGAAGTGCATAAAAATATGTTAGGACATATCTGAAGATGTTATATTGATTGGAATGCTATGACACATGCATTTTTATTTTACATGACGACTAATATAATTGGGATGTATGTCATGTGTAGAAAGAAATTGAAATTGTTGGGAAAGACATTTTCCAATGGTAGAAAACTTCAAGAAGAGGGTGAATGTGAGAAGGTTGTTGTTGAAATATTGTTGAGGGGACTTTGGGAGCCCCATGAAGCACTACTAATGAGGTAAAAATCATTAAAAAAGGGCGCTAGAAGCCATAACATGTATAAAAAATTTCATTCCTTTATGGCATAAGGTATGAAGGGATTTGGTAAGAACCCCTTTTGAAAAAATTTCATTATATTATTGATATGCAAATAATTATTAGTGGATATTGTATGTCATTGCAACCCAAGTAGGATAAGATTTAGGAAATAAGAATATGAATAATAGAGAGAGGAAGTCTATGCAAGTTAAGGATGAGTTATAATACTTTCAAGAAAATGCATGAGTAAGGAGTACCATGGGTACAATGACCAATCTAGGGAGATTGGGAATAAAGGTGCTCACAGTTATCACATTGCATGGAATGCGTTGAGGAAATACATGTTTTCATAAGAGGGTAGATAATGGATTTCCCATTAAGGAAGGAGGACCTTCCAATAATCTACTTTCATTGTAGAGGTGTTAAAGGAAAGATAATTTTGTATGGCCATGAGTGTTGACACCATGGTTACTATTGAAGGAAGAATGCTTGGGTGCATTCAAGAGAAACTTTTAGTTTCATTTGTGCTGATTTGGGATCGTGATCAGCCTGTAGGGGGAAGCATAGTCCTACTGTAAGAGTGAATGAGAATGATTAAAACTATGGTGAAGAGTTTGGTTGAGCTCCAACACACCATGGAAAGGATCTTGTCGTAAGTATGGAAAAATTGAACCGAATGTAAGGGTAAATTGGGTATGGATATGGACATGAATATTGGCACATTGATTAAAGTCAAATGATATTTGAGTTACTTTTGGAAAATTTGGTATGTTGAAAGGATGCATATGTAAATAATGATATTTATTTTTTCTATGTACCCTCGAATAGATGAAAATGACTTGGACTGTTAGTATGCATAGTTTTTAAAATACAATGTGCATTAAAACTAACAATTTGTTTGGTTGAGGAATGTTGAAATTGCAGGAAGAAAAGGGTATTGAATATGGTAGTGTTTTAAGACAATAAGGAAGACCAATTTCCAGTTGAGATAAACTTGTATGGGAAGGAAAGTCCCATACTTGTGAATTTGGTTCTTGTGTGGAACAGATATGAAAATAAATATGGAATTTGGAAATCTGTGGGTGACATATTTGCAAGAAAATTATGAATTTGAAATTGATGATAATATCTCATAATTTGTGTATACATGTGATACAAGTGACATGAAAAAGATATATATCGGGAGGATAGATGAAGGATGTCAAGATGGAAATCATTAAAGAGGATACTATTGAGACATGAGAACCCTGTGGTAACCCATGGTCTCCCTATAATATGTTTTTTTTTGGTAACACAAGCCGGAGGGATGCCTCGACAGAGAAAGTATGAGGGACACCTCTATTGTAAGGCTCAATGAAGTCTTTAGAACTCTTCTTGTGTGAAAAATAATTGGAAAGGAAAGATGGATTGCCCGAGGGACTGTATAGAAGAGAAGGAGATTCTTAAGCCTGGGCCTAGAGGGTGAGTGACCGCAAGTAAGAGGAGACTTTGATAATTCTCATAAAATATTGATTGGGATCATGCACATAATGGGTATGTCAAGGAAAAATAGTGGGCCAATATCAAAATACATCCATGTGGATGCAAATCCAGGAACTGCACAGATAAGTATTGTGCTAGATTATGAAAATTTCCTCTTGAATTTTGAACAACAGTAACATGTTTTCACATGAAATTGTGATTAATATGCTTGTTTTACAAAATTATTGAAAGAAGGTGATGAAGGCCAAGGGTCTAGAAAGGACCTGACCAAGAAAGAGGATCAATATTTCTAAAGCAGCTGAATGATAAAGGAATGACATGTGTTACTGAGAAAGAACATTGAGGACGATGTTCCTTTTAATGGGGAGGGGATTGTAATACCCATGTTCCCCTCAGCTTGTAATTAATCATTAATTATGATCATGATGCTATGGCATGTGAAAAATGTAAATGTTTTATTGTTTATATTTCCAATAATTGAATGTGGGGGTGAAGCCTTGAAGTACTAGCCATGATATCACTAGAGGAAAGAGTGAGGAGACTATAGAGAGGGTTCATTATGTCAAAATGACCCAAATTCTCCTTGCTGAAATAATAAGCCTCATCCTAATCCCAAAGAAAAAAAATTAGTTAATGAAAGAAGGACTGGTGGTTGAGCAATCAACTACCTCAATGAATGGAAGCATGGAAAGTATGGTTGAGGAGACAAAAACATGTCAACCCGAAGTACCACGGAGTGCAGTTTTCCTATAGGCCCAGATTGACCCGAGTTCCTTCTGACAAAAGGAATAGGACATGTCCAAAACCTCCCTAGATAAAAAGGAGAGGGTGTGCAAGAGAAGAAATATTAACAAAAATAAGGGGAACCATACCATTCCAAAAATGAGTAAGATATCTCGTGAGGGATTTCTAGCTGAGAGGAAGAACTGGAATATTACGTTGTTCTGGTTACTGGAGAGAAAAAGAGAAAGGATCTATGAGAGTTTGTAGAAAACACGACCTGGGCAGAAGATCACAAGCTTAATGTTGAGGGAGCATCTGATAAACCTTGCAGAGGTTGTGACAGAGAAAGAACCTCTGAGAAACTGCAAAATTTCCCTAGTGATATCATGGCTTGGCACAGGGGTGGCCAGAGCGCTAAGAATGAATGCCTCTGAGCCTACAGTTGGGTGGAAAGGAGAACACCCATAGTCAGTTGGTCGGTGATCGACTGTAATAGATAAGTGTTTCATATACCCTATTTACTAGAATTGAAATGAGTGGTTGAATGTCTGTGTCTATGACTAAAATTTGCATTGCATGATTAATATTAGTAATTCTTATTGTTCTTATATGAACCCCTACATTTGAATGGTTTCTATTTTCCTCTGCTTAGCAACAAGAGAACTATTAGACATGGGTCTTCGAATGAAATTAGGAATAATATTATGGATTTTGTGTTGGTTGGAAAACCCAAGGATTGATTTTTTAATGTAAGAGTCAGGGCAGAATTCGTTGAGATTATCCAGTCTCGTTGATCCCTCGAAAATACCTTCCCCTATTTCAAAACTTAAGTTCTATGAATGAAAGGCGCTTCCTTCAAACTAGTCTAAAAAGTGACCACGAGCTCATTCCCATGACCTTAAACAAATATTGGCTAAGAATTATGAGTGTAGCCTCTCGAGCTTGACAAAGTTCCATAGGACCAGGTCCAGGAACCCTTCGCTACACTAAAAAAGGATCTAAGTTATTTGGGACTCTAGGAGTCTGGATCTCGGGGGTGAATGAACATTTCCACATCCAATTGCACCAAAGGCGACCTGTCTTACTGGATCGACAATTGGCATTCATTTACCTGTTATCGTGGTATTCATTTCCTTGTTAAATCCTGATCCACTTCTCGATCACGAAGTAACGTGAGATGTAGATCTGAGGATATTCTATATCTCCCCTGACCATTGGATCTACGTCATGGTCAGTCCGACATTGGCCACTCTAGGAGAAAAATGGTTTTAAATGGTTGGAAACCTCGAATCTTGAAGTCACGAAGCGATGAGGACCGTCAATTCGAGGATACTTCGGGACCTCTCTTTTGACCATTGGATCTAGACAGTGGTTAGTCTGGTGTTGACCTACTCCAGGAGAGAAAAGGTGATAAATAGTCACAACCTTCGAATGTTGAACTCGCTAAGTAACTTGGACTGTGGATTTAAGTAACCTTCAGGACCCTTGTCGATCATTAGATAGAGACTAGTGAAAGGATAATGTAAAGTAATACGGTGAAGTCCTACTCTAGGAGGTTCGACATGTTTGGGAATGATAATATCATTAGAGCGTTGAAGGCCGAAGTGACGTGGCATGATGATTTGATGCAGAACCCCTTCCCTCCTGGGGATGTGTGACCTCTAGATCTCTATATCTTTCCTTCTTCTGAGTCGGATAGACTCTTCGGGCTCCTAATCGAACCCCAAAAAAATCTACACAGGTCCCTTTTTCCTCTTTAGGTGCAGGTCTTGTGAATACCTGCACCCTCTTTCTACGTTCTCTAGCACTGGGCACTAGCTCCTTTACGCTAGCCCTTTCCTTCAATATGTCCCTCGGATATAACCTTGGGGAACTATGTGATTGTGGGCGTGGGAAAGAGTGGTTTAGACCAACCCACTTTTCTCCCCACAATTCACCTGTAGCTACCATGTATCCCTTCGTCGAAATAGTGGTTGAAATTGTGGCCCGCTCATGAAATATTATCTTCCAAACCCAGAATGATACTTCAAACTCAAACAAAGATAAATAAATGTATCTCCCTACTGTAGATAAAACCTATTGTACATCTACAACAAATTAACACATAGATAACATTCACAGAATACAGATAATTCATAAAAACATCGTGTGCAGGAAAAACTACTTTTCTTCGTATTAAGATGAATGTATGTTTACATATGTGTACATAGACTAGACTATGACAGAGTCTCAGTTCTTTCTCCTATTATAACTCTATCATGAGTTCTTCTCCTAAGACCTCTCTCCCTAATATCTCTCTCTCTCAAGTCTCCTAATTCTCCTCATGAAATCTGGTACAAGATCTCTTTACAAAAGAGGGGCTCTACGAGCTTGTCCTCTCTCACCTAACCTCATATATTACATTGAAGTTTCATAAATGGCCATCTAGTCTGAATCAAACCTAGAGCCATCAACCTGTCATCCATTAAAGTTGACCTTATATTCTACCTGTTCATAGATATGTCTTGGTTTTCACTCAATCTTACAACTTGAATCCGTGTAGGATTATATTTCAAATTTCAAAATGGGAGGGTCAATGCCTCTCCTTCTCTGAAATGCACGTTGATGTGTTGGAATGCTGGCGCATTTCTAAGGTGGATAGATGCTCCTGCATCATACTCCACTGTTGGGAAAAACATGAGCTCCCGCTCATGAGCTCCTCTTCTCCAGTGTTGAAATCCTCCTGAATCCCAAAATCTTCCTTGGAGTTGTCCTCCTGCTCTTCTCTAGCTATGTCGTTGTTGTTGTTGTTTCTTCTTCTTATGTTTCTTCCCTGCTTCTATGGAAGGCTCTCCTCTGTTCAACTTTCCTTTGTTGAATGATTCTTTCAATTACCTCAACATCAACTTCCTGATCTCCTCTATCACCCTGTCCAACTGCTGAAGTGATTGGCTCTTCTTATGCAGTCTTCTCGGTTGCAAGTCTTCCTTATCAGTGGGTAGATCAACTTGATCCCCCTTGCTACTTTCCCCATATCTTGTGGCCTTAGCTTGCCACCTTGTTGCAAACTTCAGTTATGTATTCCCATCGTTGAGTTGTTTCTCAGTTCCTCCTTCTGACAGCTTTTCTTTTTTCAGTTCTCCTGTTGGTATATCTCCAGCTCCCTCCAACCGTTCCTCTGGTTGGTATGCTCCTCCATTTTCTTCCAAATTGACCCATTGGATGTGAAATATTTGCACCATTAACCTTCTCTCTAGGGATTCCAATTCCTCATACAACTCATCAAAATCCATGTTGTCTATTTCTCCTTCTGTTGCAGGCTCTAGTGTTGCAGTCATCTCTTGTTCAACCTCCTGGCTGAAAATTTTGAGAAATTCGGTTGAATGCTCTTCTCCTTTCGCTAGGGTAGACATCAGTATCTACTCCATATTCCTATTTGACATTTTTTGTTAGTTTTCTTTCTTCTTCCGTTGCACTCTCATCATGTGCATTGGCCTCTACTTGGTTGTTTGGTAGGAATATCTTGATCCCTCCAATAATCAGAATGATCCTCTTATCTTCCTCTTCTTGGATGGTGAGAGTGTTCAACTTCTCATCATATTAATTCACATGGTCTACAAGTCCACATGAATCTTCATCTATCAGCACTCCTTGCTGACATGAACTCACTTCTGAGCTTCTGAGACTTTCAAACAATCTTGTTTCTTTCCCCCTGCCCACCTAGCAATTTGGGATTTCTCGTCTGCCCACCTAGCAGTCTATGAGATCAACCGATCCCATCTCATTGCCCATTTGGAAATTTGAAATTTCAAAACTGTTCCTCTAGAAGTATACGATACCTTCCATTGATCTCTTTCCATTTCCCACCTGGAAACTTGAAAGTCCATTTCTTCCCACTTGGCAGTTTATGAAATTCTCTGCTAATATCATATCATTGCCCACCTAGAAATATGAATTTCCACTGCTATCCTCCTGACAGTGTATGATATCCTCCAATGATATCATTTCATTTCCCACCTGGAAATGTGAAAATCCATCTCTTCTCTCCTAGAATTTTATGAGATATTTATCTGATGTCACCTGCTCCTCATCACTGAGGTGTCTCCCAACTTCTAGTTCACAGATTTGAATCACTTCTTCTTCATCTCTGAGGATTTCGACATACCTCAGCCACCTCTTTAACAGTTATTGTTTTCCTCTGGTTAAAAATCTCTTGACTGGCCACTTCACCTTCTTCTTCATGGTCCACTCATACACCCAATGCACTTTATCATCTCGCTACATTTTTAATGTCAACTGCTCCATCCTCGCTCTTATTTCATTGAGATCCAAATCCATCTTTGGATTTCTTTTCTTCTTACAAACTTCTCTTAGACCACACTCATGGCCTTCGGTAGCCATTTCCACCTTCTACCTACCCTCCTGGAAATTATTTAGATCACTCTACATCCGGGAGCATCTCCATCTTCTCTCACAACTCAACTGGCTATTTAAATTTTTGTTGTTGTAGTGCGCGTGCAACAAATTTCTTACAGAGCATCAGTACCCTGCCTTCCTTTCTAATGGTGTCTACAAGTAAACTCCTTTCACCGTATCTCCTTTGTATGCTACCTACAAACAAAAGTTCATCCTTTTGATACTACTTGATGTAATCAGATTGCCTCCTTTGCCTACAAAAATCAATTTTGTGCTCTGATACCACCAGATGCAGACCCCCTTCCCTCCTAGGGATGCACGACCTCCCGGTCTCTGGATATTTCCTTATTTTGAGTTGGATCGACTCTTTGGGCTCCTAATCAAATCCCCAAAAAATATACATAGGTCCCTTTTTCCTCTTTAGGCACAGGTCCTGTGAATACCTGCACCCTCTATCTGTGTGCTCTGGCGCTCTTCAATTTTCAGGTGCTAGCTCCTTTACAATGCGATTGCGAGCATAGGAAATAGTTGTTTATACCAACCCACTTTTCTCCCCACAATTCACCTCTAGCGGCCACGTATCTCTTCATCGAAACAGTGGTTGAAATTGTGGCCCGCTCAAGAAATATTATCTTCTGAGCTTGTCCTAGCCCCGCAATTCTTCCC
This sequence comes from Picea engelmannii, assembly GCA_009831015.1. NCBI lineage: Eukaryota > Viridiplantae > Streptophyta > Pinopsida > Pinales > Pinaceae > Picea > Picea engelmannii. Next base: position 26,649 of record ML795272.1, read on the forward strand.
CATCGTCGATATTCAACCTCTCAGTGCTACTTGCTGATCAACGATTGTTATCGAATATTTACCTATCTCTGGCCAACTTTTCAATCAACGACCTCTTCTCCCTTCATGCACAATCTCATACCTTTGTGATCTGTCGCCATGTAACTCCCCTCTAAATCAACGGTTTTCGTTGATTTCGACTTTCTGACCTTCAAGAGTTTTGACTCTCAAACTTTCAGTTCCTCCATATGGAAATCTTCCAGAGTGGAAGATCTGTTGCCACATGTCTCCTTGAACCTATGGCTAGGATTCCCTCTATGAATCCAGCCTTCGGGGATCTCGATTCTCAAATTATCGCCTCTGCTGACTAGGTATCTTCTGGAGTGGAATATCTGTTGATGCATGTTTCCCCAATCAACGATTGTGCTATTGCTTCAGGACTTTGGCCTCCTCAATCAAATTGATGGTCCTTTCTCTCCCTCCTCAATCAACGATCGATATCTTCTCTGGGTCTTCAGACCTTTCCTTCCTTCTCTTTCCTCCGGAGTCCTATATATGGTTTCGTGTGTCCTCCTTTGCGTTGATGTCTCTCATCATTTCCAGGATTTCGGCCTTCGGCATTCTCAAATCTCAACAACCACAAATGTCTGAAGTGAAATATTTCAGAGTGCTAGATCTTCTAACACCTGTCCTCTCTTGATCCAACGACCGTTTAATGGTTGTCTAATGGAGTGAATCTCCATCCTCCGTGTGTCCCTTCACAAATAAAATATCCATGTTCTCCTTGTGAGATCAACAACCCTTAACGACTTCGGCCTTCGGCGCTTCAAAACTTTTTGAAACTTCTTTCCATAAAAACATCAGAGTGGAATTCTCTGAAGTCCACGATCTAGCGACACCTGTCCTCTTCCAGATCGATGACTATCGTTTGTTTCAGCTGTTCTAGATTCAGTGATGTGAAACCTTTCTCCTTCACGTTCTCTCGGAGTGACTTCACCTGGAATTCACGATCTCTTGCCACGTTCCCTCTTGGATCTAATGGTCTGGCTTTTCTTCGAGTCTTCAGGCTTTTGTGATCTTAGTTCTCAACTGAAACCTAACTACAACTTACCCAAAGCTTGCAATCTGTTGACAAGTGTCCCTTTGCATATCGATGTCTCTCAGCCCTTCGGCTCTTCAGGCTTCGAGTGTTTCAACCTTTTGTCCGCTCGTTCCTCCCGGAGTGCCTTCACCCGAACTTGATGGATTTTCGCCACATGTCCTCCCAAATAATGGACGGTACCAAATGAATTCGGGACCTTTAGCTAGTTCGCTCTCCTATGTGTTTGCATAGTTTTAAGGCTCGTGCACCTTTGTCTAGATCCAACGATGGTTGATCCTCTATGCTTTGATCCAATGGAAGGGATCTATTCTTCTGCTATTTGATTCTTCTTTTCATTGGACATTGATCTAACGGTCTAGGATCCTCCCCACAATCGATCAGATGGTTGTTATCACTCCTCCTCCTGAGATTTTGATTTCTTCCGACTTGGAAGATTTCATCAGTCTTCAAAGGTTTTCAGCCTTTGAACTTTCTCTCGCGAACCTGACTATCTTGGGTCTCTCTTACGCTCTTTCAAGCATTATCTCTTCTTAGATTTTGGACTTAGAATAAGTCTGTCCCCTACACACTCTTTGTGTTATCTCTTCTGAGCTTGTCCCCTTCGAAGTTTTCAATCTCCCACGCACTCCTTGTGCTTCTGGGATTTCGTCAAACTCAGATCTGAAGGATTTATTGAAAAGAAATACTTCTCTCCCTCTTGGCATTCCCCTTGCTCAATACACACCTTGCAAAGTTGCTTCTACAAAATGTTTAGTAACTTTGTCTCTCTGTTTTTTCTCTGCACAGATTCGTCCTCTAAGGTATTCAGTAAACTTGAGGTTCCTCTTAAGTTTTTGATCTCTCTCCTGTGTCCTCCTGGCATGTTCTTTCCTGACTCCGCAGAGTTCAAATGCGCAGTCCTTGCATTGGCTACATAACTTCCAATGTTCTGTTGTGCACTCCTTGCACATCCTAAAGAAACTAGAATGATACTTCAAACTCAAACAAAGATAAAGAAATTTATCTCCCTACTGCAGATGAAACCTATCATACATCTACAACACATTAACACATAGATAACATTCATAGAATACAGATAATTCATAAACACATCGTGTGCAGGAAAAACTATTTTTCTTCGTATTAAGATGAATGTATGTTTACAAATGTGTACATAGACTGGAATACGACAGAGTCTCAGTTCTTTCTCCTATTATAACTCTATCCCGATTTCTTCTCCTAAGACATCTCTCCTCGAGATCTCTCTCTCTCTCTCTCTCTCTCTCTCTCTCTCTCTCTCTCTCAAGTCTCCTAATTCTCCTCATGAAATCTGATACAAGATCTCTTTACAAAAGAGAGGCTCTACGAGCTTGTCCTCTCTCAACTAACATCATCTATTAGATCGAATTTTCATAAATGGCCATCTAGTTTGAATCGAACCTAGAGCCATCAACCTATCAGCCATTAAAGGCGAACTTATCTTCTGCATGTTTAGAGATATGGCTTGGTTTTCACTCAAGCTTACAACATGAATCCATATAGGATTATATTTCAAATTTCAAAATGGGAGGGTCAATGCCTCTCCTTCTCTGAAATGCACGCTGATGTGATGGAATGCTGGAAGGTTGTTGAGGTGGAGCAATTCTCCTGCATCATGATTTCACTTAGGGTAACATGTACCCATAGTAGGTGTGTCACGTGTCACCCTGATTCATGACTTTCATAGACCTTATGTGTCAAATAGACCTTGACACGTGTCACCAATTGATTGGGTCATGTGTTACCCTTGTCTTCTGCCAAATGTCTTCTATTGGATCATACCAACGAATATTATGGGTCATCTGATCATTATTCGGATCTCCATCTAAACCCCACTTTGGTTGATTCAGGATGCAAGGTGTGGAGTTTTCTCAAAGCATTGAAGGTCATAGTGATGACAACAAATGATGTGGACAAAGTACACAATGGAGTTCGACCGTGTGACAGAGCCACCACATGTCAACACGTGTCCTACTAATTTATCATATATGGTATAGATTTGGAGAGATGGGTACCACGTGTCAATGTGGAAACATCGCCATGTATCTTCTAGGTGGCATATCGTAGTAGGGACACCCGTGTAGAATGCCACATATGCAAAAGGGAACCACTCCGAGAGTTCAGGACTTCGAAACTCTGGGTGTTTGGATTGCTAAGATGCAAGCTCTAAAAAGGGTCGAAGCCACATGGTAGGACTCTGGTGTTGAGAAATTTGGGGGATTCTCAAATAGAGAAAAGTGGTTAAAGAGGTGAAACGTCGACATATCGAAGCGCCAAAGTTTCCCTTTTGTAGTGTCGAGCTCCGATAGGACGGGCCCACGTGCATCATGGTAATGTGGTATATTTGGATGGATCCACATGGCATCATGGGATTGGTCATGAATTAGGTGTGTGACCCCACCACTATAGTCAATTCCAAGTGATTGGTTAAGTGTGGGTAAATTTAACTGTTAGATCAAAAGGTGGGCATAGCTACACCGTAGCTTCTGGAGTAGAGAGAGGCTTCGGGACTTTGGGTCTCCAGCAAGCTTCAACGCTGTAAAAACGAGTGTGGAAAGGATGAATTTCAAAGGACCAGGTTCCAGTGTTGGTTGTATGGTAAGGTAAAAAGGAAAAAACAAGAATCACTAAGGTTCTGTGAGCGGATAATCCCATGACAACTCGACATAGATTTTCCTCTGTAAACCCTTTTTCCACGACCATGTCATTTACAAAAGATGACAATCGAGGCCGCGACCGTGCCATGTTGGATGATACGGGGAAATTGAAGCCACATGGATGCCATGTGGTGAAGGGGTGGCTATTGGCCAATGACACCCCAAAAACTTCAGAAGACCTTAACTATAGAACCAGAACTTGATTTTGGACGAGATTCTAGTCGTTGGAAAGATCTCATAGAGAAGAAGGAAATGGTACCTCTTTTCGAGGAACTCAAAGAAGCTATAGGAAAGTGAAAAATTTGTATCCCATCCCTTAAAAGGGTTCTTAAGGGGTTGGGTGTTTTACATGCACTCTTATATTTTGTTAGTCCAAAAACCTAATCACAATTGAGGGGTAAGGAATTCAAAAACCAACCCCTAGATGGATATCGGGCTATGTTAAATACCAGGATGCTAGGACGATGTTGGACATGAAGATTTGGAAACAATTTTGCATTTTTGATAGTAGGAAAAGTGCATATAATAAGAAGGAAATCTAGGGAGTGCATAGCTAAGGCACATCCAAGAGGACAATGCACAGAAGGAGGAAAGTGTGCAAGAGGAATACAACACGCAAACAAAAGAATAAAGATGAAAATGGATAAAGAAAGAAAGAGAGAGAATAAATCACAACAGAAGGATGACAAATTGACATTCTAGAAATAGAAGAACAACATAAAATAAACATGCAGAGAGAAACGTAACGCGAACAATTAGTTAGCTAAGGGAAGTATGTATTTTAAAGGGGTATTTTTGGGATGAAAAAATTATGGTTTTCAGCCCTAGATTTCTGTATAAATATGTAATAGGTTAGGAGAATAGGGGTTCCTCAATATGATTGGTTCCCTGTGTAGTTGGTTCAACTCTGGTTCCTCTACATGATTGGGTTCTAGAGTTCTTGAATGTGACAATATGTTGATGAGAAGAATGAATAAAGGAATTTCAAAGAGATGATACCAAATCTTGTGCTGACTATCTTTTATATGTTTGCTTGTGAATTATGTTTGAATGCATTGTAGATAGATTTGTTTTATGGTTAAACATGGAGAAATATTTATAACTGTTACTATAATGAAATATATTTTTATCTGGAATAACATGATAGTATGAATCTAATCACTAAGTAGTTAATAAGGAACAAGGGAAAAATATTGCACATAGAAACTATAAAGAATAATGAACAAGATAGCCACCTCCCATTCCCTCAATATTACAAAATCCTGGTTCTCCCAGTCCCAATAGATACCTCGAGTGAGACTTCATCTGTGCAAGAAGGTGTTGTCGAAAGGGATGGTGTATGGTGGGTTTTGTTGGTAAAATATAACTCGAACCTAGGTTCTTACAACCTACGTATAACGCCAACAAATTGTTTTGTTGTTGGGACCTGGAATTTTTTATTAAGGGAATGTTTTGGATGTTGACTAAGAAAGATATATCAGAGTGGTTGGACAGAAAGGAACGAGAGTTTTCACAAAAAGAGAACATGAATCCTCAGATGAGTGACAAGCAATGGATGCAAATCTATGTGTACACATATCTGCATGAAACTTTCTTTGGAAAATTTCCAATTATTCTGACTCAGTGGCTAAAAATATTAGTTGAGAAAACTGGAAGGTTTAGGGAAACAATGTCAATTAACTGGACTCCTGAATTGGTAAGACAAATGAATTTTTTAAGTAACCCAACTAATCATGCAGTGGATTTTTGGTTGGACATCATATTAGGAGGATATATTACAAAGTTTGCAGTAGATTGCATTCAATCATACAGTGTTGTAGAAAGGGAATGTTCAAAGGTTCGCACAAGAGGTTCTTGAAATTATTAGGTACATGGATAAAAATGTTATTGTGTGACAGGCACATGATGATAATGGAATCTGATGACTAAAGGGTTTCACGCACATAGGGGAACTGAGGGATGACAAGAGGATAGTATGAGAACAAGAGAGAGTGAAGGAAGTGATGAATAGGGAAAGAAGGGACTGAGGATGCAAGAAGAGGGTATACTAGAGGAATAATATAAGTTTGGATTATTGTGCGGAGGAAGGAGGTATAAGAGGAAAAAGATCGGGGCTAGGAAAGGAGAGTCGCACAATGAGCCATAGGGAGAGAACCTTGCACAATATTTTGAATCATGGAGATGCCATATATAGGAGGGAAAGAAGAGGAGTTCCAGTCCAGTAATAGAAGAGTCTTTAATTCATACTCAAAATGAGTTCTGTGTTGAATCCATGACCTTGTGTTGTCACCACAATCGGAGATAACAGTTGAAGACTTGTCAAAATCCATCCTATTTATCAAAGGAGGACAGAGTACTAGAAGTCAAAATAGTGGAAGTAGTGCACAAAGTCAAAGTAAGAATCAGAGTCAACCAACATCACCAAGAGGATGGAATACATAAAGCAACATGGTAGAGGTAGATAATACTCTTAGACTTCCTGAGTTTTAGGGAGTGGGGTCAGAGGATCTAGAACAACATTTTTTTGTTTTCAAAAAAAATTGGGCCACTAAGAACGTACATGATGAGGCTGTGAATATTGCGCAGTTAGAGACAACATTTAGAGGTCATGCGCTAATATGGTATATGAAGTTGTAGAGTATCACACCTGCAGGACATGTCAGGACTTTGTCCGAGATAAGGAAAGTGTTGTTGAAAGAGTTCAAGAAGCCAAATTTAGAGTCGCAGTACATCCAAAAACTTAAGGATATTAAACAAGTACAAATTCAGTATGAGATTTTGATCAAATATTTAAGGATGTGATGGGTATAATGACTTTCAAGATCCCATATCAACAACATCAATAATGGTTTATTGCAGGGCTTCTACCACACATCCGTAGACCATTGATTCAACATAAGGTTATGTCACAACCCAATGCACTAGAAATTGCAATGAAATCAGAGTCATCTTTGGTAGGATACAATGGAGGAATGACACAAATTCAGACGTATTTGTTTGCATTGACGATTCAACTAGCCAAACTTAAAAAAGGGAAGGAGAAACGAGAACAAATTTGGTGTACCAAGTGCAGAATTGAAGGCCATCACAAGGACGAATTCCAAACATTCATGCAATATTTAGAAACTAGAGCATCGACTTCATTACCAAGGGGATGGTACTATGAGATATGTAATAAATGGGGCCATCAACCCACTGAGTGTCCATTACTACAGAAGTATCAAAGTACACCAATGAATTTTTTTTGCAATTTTTGTAAGTCTTTGGGACATGAAGAGAAGGATTATCACGTGTTTGACTTGATGAGGGAACCCACATCATATACATATAGGATTTAGGAGGAGAATGTTGTAGCAGAAGGGGGTGGTCCGCAATATAACAATCAAATAGGTTTCAATCAAGGGAATAGATGAAACTTTGGTAGAGGTTGAGGCAGAGGAAATTTCGGTAGAGGAGGAAGAGAATCAATTATATTTTATAATTGTAATCAATTGGGACACTTGGCTCATAACTGCCTGAATCCATGTAAAATGTGCACATACTGCAAAGAATTGGATCATGCGACATAATATTTTCCTCAATTTGTTGCAAAATGATATGCAAAATGTAATATCCCACATCCGGCTAGTCTAGGAAATGTTGCTAATATGATATGTTTGGTGTCTAACCTGATACTCTCGGGATTTTTGGATGCGTTTGAGCTGCGGGTTTCTACATTCTTGGTGTTTTTATCATGTTTATGTAGATAATTAATTATTTACAACACATAAATGAGCATACAAATAGTAAATGAGACAAAATACTACAAACCATATATTATGATATTTCTGCGGTTTACAATACTGTATGCGGCTGAATAAAAATAGATCTCTCAGATAGATAAAAGAAAAAAGGATATTATCCAAATACAATAATAAAACTAAAACAATGATTCCCAGAATATAAGAAATTTGTTGGATCAATGGATGAGTTATATGATCTGTTGCGTGCTAGGACAACTCATACGACAATTGTTGCAAGTCTGGAAAGTTCTCCCTGGTGGATAAATCCTCAGATCTTACTAGAAAATGTCTCAAATAGTATGCCCTGACCTCATGCACACTATCAATATATGACCAACTGAATATTGAACCTATGACAATATGTACAGATCCTGGATGGATCCCCCTAGGGAAATGTGCCCCAACTGCTGCTAGAAATTACGCCCCAGTGATTCCTCCATCAGAATCGATTGATAAGGGTCTCAAACTGAGCACCCTATGATCCTTTGAAATGGGTCGAAAGGATTTTAATGGATCTTATCTGATGATCTCTTAGGAATCCAAAATGTGTCCTCCCCAACTTTCACACCCTCAATGGCTGAGTAATATGCCCAAGATGATTTCTCTGTCAGAATCTATCGGGAAAACAGGAAATAGATGTGCCTCTCCCTCCTCTCAACTGGGTCGAAAGGGAATCCTTGGATTTTCCCTAGCTAGGACAAGTTGACTCACTAAACCTCCTCAGAAGCTACGCCCTCACCTTGAATAAGTTCTCCCTTGCTTCTGCAACCTTCATAACTGCAACTAAATATCGATGGAATATTTGTGTGATCTCCCTAGTGACTAGGGTGTGTCTCTCAACACTGAAATCAACCATTGGGTGTATTCCTCCTAGAATCCATAGAGATCTCTCTCCTGCGATGCGCCTCTCTCCTCAATGACAAGTCAAATTCTTCATAATAATGAATTAGGTCTCTTTACCCTTCATTTATAGCTTCCATAAACCCTAATTCGTTGTTGACCTATTTTTAGCTTAATTGTTCTATTTTTAGCTCACTTTGACTTAAAAGCGCTTTTATTCACTTTTAGCTCAATGTCACTTTCAAATTATAACACCCTCAGTTGAAGTTGATCCGGATTATTTTTTATAATGAAATGAAAGAAGAGATATTACAATGAAATACAAATAAATATTGCTAGAAACTGAGAAATACAGTAATACCTCGTTTTTATTAATGAAAGAAATGTACAGAGGCCGTAAAAATATAGAGTGAAAGACTCGCTAGAATGGTGGCATCTTATATCTGAGAAGAGATGGGACAAATACTCTCATTCACAAGAAGATGATTGTTACAATGAGGCTCCAAAGGCCTTTTTAACATAAGCAAAATCTAAAACACTAACCCTGGAAGATGAAAATCCAAAAGGTTTGCGGGCCCTGATGGGGGTAGTTGATACATCAACTTCCCAGGGGCATAACTTTTTCATACGATCTTTGTTTGGGGAACTCGATACATCGTAAGAAAGATCTAACTGAGAAGAAATATTTGGACTAGCCCAATTCAATGCCCTTACCAATCACTTGGGCCAAAAATACCCAAAAAACATCATTTAGGGCCTCAAAACAACGCCAGAAGTTTGGAACCCGAAAAACTACCAAGATGGAAAACTATTTCTCGAGCCCGTGGAATAGGTGGGTGGCCATCGATATCCACCTGGATCAATCCTCCCTCATTATAAAGCAATGGTATCCATTGCGTTGAGTTATCGGGGGAGAGGGGGAAGAGTTTGTTGAATCTAAATCTTGGTGAGTTGCTTGCCTTGTTGGAGACGTTGCACTGCTTGGTTTGTGGAAGGTTGTCACGAACCTATTGCTAGCGGGGTTGAATCTATTCAATCGGTCAGGCTACATGAGATTTCTATGTGTAGAAGGAATATTTGTGCTTTGTTGCAGTCTTGTTGACGACAGTGCTTGGGCCGAGGCTGTAGTGGTTGCAGTATCCTTTTGTCTACCCTTTGAACACATTGTGAAGAAGTTGAATTTTGTACTATGAGATACTAGCTTGTGGCACTATGTAGGTGGGACATTAGTCAAAATTACCTTTGGTATTCTATAGAGATGACCCCCCAAAGTAACAATGACACTACGGGGTCGAGACTCATAAACAACATGGTGCTTCCACATATATGGTTGGCCCAAGAGAACATCAAAGACATCCAGTGGGGAAACATCAAATAATACCTCATCCTTGAAGGGTTGGATGTCATATGAAAATTGACACTGTTGGCTGACACAAAGATCTCGTCCTTGGCGAAGCCACCCTATGTCGTATGGTTGCGGGTGTGGTGTTGTTGACAATACCAAGTGTTTTACTACCTCTACTGAGATGAGGTTCTTCTAGATTCCGCTATCAACAATAAAATGCAGTGGGGTCCCCTTCACCAACATCTGTGAATGAAAAAGGCAATCCCCCTCTTCAGGATCTGTTGGTTCTTATGGTTGAATTGTTGTAGTCACTACAATAGCAGTGGGATATGTGTCAATGATATGTATTCTATCAGTATTTTCTAAATCAAATTCTGAATCAGGGTTTGGCTCCTTGTCTTTGATCTCGACCACCAATCATTGTTTTGAGTGACATTCATCGGTGTTTTTCCAGGGTATTTTGTAGAAATCGCACCAGTTTCTAGCGTGCTTCTTCATATTTCTGCTACCATTCTTTTCATGTGGCTTGAAGGATTTTATGAAGGCTAGTTGTTAGGACCATATTTACCATACTTTGGTTGTTGTGGATTTGAAAACCCGAACTCTCATTTGTTATGGTGCTTACATTTCTACTTGGTTTTAACAACATATCTATAAGCAACACCGAGTGAAGAGATGTCCATAAAATCCATTTCAGTTTGGATGTATCTGTGTAGAGCCCCATGATATTTTAGAACCAAATGTCGCTCAGATTCTTTGATACCCATCTTGGTGCGTGTTAGGGTCCTATAATATAGTCATTTGTTCTCGAATCATCAAGTTGGAAAATTTTCTGATTAGGTTGAAAATGATTTCATGATAAGGTGCTCAGGGGTAATGGTCTAGTGGCATATCCAATGATTCAAATCAGATATCCAGGCATACCCAGTGTTGTAATGTGATATCTCAAGAGATCCTTTCCACCATCCTGCAAACTCAAAAGGAGCAAAATCTATAAAAACAGAGGGTTTTTTTTCTTCATTTGGGAGCAGTGTGACCCTTCTGTGCGACCTTTCTATACAGTGAAACCCTTCTATGTGACCCTTATGTGCAATGCAACCCACGGTGTGACCCTTCTGAGTAAGGTTGGAAAATTCAGCTTTTGGAGGCCTTCCCATGGGTATTTTTTCGAGTTTGATGGCTCATTGGAAAGTAGACACGTGGGGATACTTGACCTAGTCAATAGAATTCAAGTTGGACTCATAAAAGTTGGCCAAAAATGACCTTGAACTGGAGTGACCCATATGTGTGTTGGCATGACCCATCTGTGTGCTGGCGCGACCCATATGTGTGTTGGTGCGACCCATCTGTGTGTTGGCGCGACCCATCTGTTTCATGGTGCAACCCATCTATGGTGGTCGCTACGCTTCTGTGTATTTGGAAAAATTTTGAATTTTTTCAGTGTTGGTCAAACCAAAAGGTTGTAATGTGGCATGTAAGAGAGTTATATGATGTAAACATGGTAAATGAGGGTGGGTCAATGTCAGTTTCATGTAAATATTGAAATCATTAAATATTTTCCAGGGTCAAAGGTCAGTTGAGAAAAATCTAGGAGTTGATTCAAACCTCCAAGATTTTGTGTTTTTGTTATAGATATTTTAGGAATTTGATCCTCAGATCATGCATTCAACCCCTAAGTGGAGGATAGGTGGTTTTTGATCTATATAAAGACCAAATTTAATAGTGGGAGGAGAATGGTTGGACCTGAAGTGAGAAATGGTATTAAAAAATTACCATTCATTGTAAAGACTGTCGGGATGGTTTCAAGTGACTCTTTTTGAGGAATACAAAGAAATCTATGCTTAAGGATTCATTTTCCATTGTTATGTGGTGAATTTTTCCTTTCTGTAATATGTTTTCTCTCTGATTTCACATTATGTTATCTTTCTTTATTGTTTATCAGAAGATTATGTTCAGGATTTGTTTCAAACACCTTGTTCTGGCTTTAAACAATATTTATGTTTTCTTCTGAAATTTGAATGTAGAATTCAGATAAGCTCTACTCTACATTTGGATTGAACCCTAATCTATTATTATTTTCCATATCACAAAATATAAGGATCCACTGATGGTCTTAGTTATTCATTTCATTTAATCATCTTTAACCTTTTGACTCCATGTTTCCTAATGGCCCTCTTTTGTTTTCTCAACCAAAAACTCAAAAAACAAACCTTCTATCCTCATAACTAGCCTAATATCTCATCTAAACAAAGTTAAATAATATAGAGAGATCCCTCTATGAGTCTTGGAGGGCTATATCCTTGATTCCAAGTGGTTTTGTGGTTACCTTTGTCAACTTCTCCCTCAGCCTGAGAAATTACGGAGTGCTAGCAGTGCGCAAGGTATGGAAGGTATTGGTGAACTCAGACACTATGTGGCCCCTCTCTTTCCGCAGTGTGGTCCATCTCATGTACTAGTCCTCATAGTTTCTAACAGGGTAATATTATTTCTCTACCGCATCCACAAAAAATTCCCAAGTGGGCTCAAACGCATATATTCTAGACTCCTCTGTGGAACTTTTCTCCAAGTAAGTTTCCCACCAATGTTTGACATGGGGGAGAGCCTTAAGGAGTGTGAAGATGATCTTTTATCTGTCAAAAAAAATTTGAACAGAGAAATAACCTTCTAACAGATTTAACCATTTTTCTAGGACATCCACATCTATCTGACCTTTAAATATAGGAATATCAAAATTTACCTATACCTTGAAAGGAAAGGTGCCTCCAAAGTGGTCACTTGATGAAGATGAGCCTGATGCTATCGATAGGCATTGAAGGATGTGGGAAAATTCTCTATCATTTCAACTCTCTGATGCATGAGAGTTTTCTCAAGCAATAGATGAATAGAATCTTTTGCTCCGTCGTTTTTCTTTTCTTCCACCATGGAGGGTTTCTTGGGCGTGCGAGAGCGATTTTCCTCAAAAGAGACAAGATCGAGACCCAACTTGATATACTTGGACCTCTTCAGGGACATGCACTAAAAAATGATCAAGAGCATCTTGCTTTGATACCATTGATCTGGTTTATTTTTTAGACCGAAATGAAAGAAGAGATATTAAAATGAAATACACATAAATATTGTCAGAAACAAAGAAATACAGTAATACATGATTTCTATTAATGAAATAAATGTAAAGAAAATGTAAAATATAGAGTGAAAGACTCGTTATAATGGTGGCATCTTATCTTTGAGAAGAGATGTGATGGATACTCTCATTCGCAATAATATGAGCATTACAATGAGGCTCCAAAGGCCTTTTTAACATAAGTAAAATCCAAAACCTTAACCCTGGAAGATGAAAAAACAAAAGGTTTGCGGGCCCTGATGGGTGTTGGCCCTTGACCAAGTTTTGAGGAAACAATTGTCATGTTTGACCATTTTGGGGACTTCAATAGGTTGGTCGAAGATGGAGTGCCCAAGCTGAGCAGAGATCAAGGGATATCACTCATTTTGTAGGCTTGTGGACCCAACAAAGGGTTTTATGGTTTATGTAATGGGTATGGGATGTCGACCCATGGATTTACCCATGTTTTAGGCCTTTTGTAAATGTATAAATAAGTAGCTAGCGATGTAAGAAGTACTAGAACTAGCTTAGTGAATAACTACTAGTGTCTAAGTGCATAGGAGGTTAATATTAGCTCAATGCAAGAAGTTGTAAGTGCTTTGTGTAAACAGACTGTGTAAGGATTTATGCTATCAAGGAGTTGGCTCTATGCCTTGACCTAATTTTGAGGAAGGTGGATTTAGTGCGCGGTGCGCAGATCACCCATCCATTGCAGAGTTAGACTCTGTGGAATTGTGCATAGGAGCAGATGAATGTAAGGAGATCAAAGAATAATAAAGAAGAAGAAGAAGTTGGTGGACGTAGCCCCACACTAGGGTGAACCACGTATATTTTGTGTTTGATGTGCTCTGTTTGATGTTGTTTATGTTGTTTATCTTTTAGTGTATTGATATTTATATATGTTGGATGGATGTATGGATTCTTAGTGCTAAATTGATGGTAAATGAATGCTATATATGATCTAATGATATGTGTTAAGTGATGGGAAGTACTTGATATTTATTGTTACTGTGATGATCTGTATTAAGGGTTTTATCTGCGATGTGAATGGGATTCAGGACCTAATGCATATTGTTGTTTAAGTTTTCTATTAAGTGTTGTAATCATAGATCTGTGTCCCAGCTTGGTTGTAGACACCTGAGTCCTACAACCCCCCCTACCTCTACCTTGGGTGAGACTTTATCTGCTTCACAGGTGTTGCCGAAAGGGTCAGTAGTTAGGGTTTTTTTGTGCGATGTTGAAGCGTTGAACCCTGGGTCTGCCCTTGTGCCTACAAATGGTTCTGTTGCTGGGACCTGAAACTGTGATTGTTGGGAAATGAAGGAAAAAAATCTCTGTGCATAGATCTGTTGCTGTAGTGCGCAGTATTCTACTTGACTTGCAAAGCTATGTGCTAAGAAAGAAACTGGATCTGAAGAAAAGAGGTAATATCTTAAAGATTTATGCTCTGATAAAGGTAAGATAAGTGGAAAATTTTTCTTTGAAAGTATGAATCAAGGTATGTTTGATAGATTTTGTTCTAGCCTGAATGTTAGGGCCCAGATAGAAGAAAGAGTTGATGTGAATAAATTTGATATAAATAGAGAAAAATATGTTATTCCTATGCATAGAAATAATTTTTGGACTAATAAATGGATGCAGGAACCTAGAAAGAACTTTTGCAAATTGCAAGTACAACAATGTGATCCCAGTGTGCAGTACAGGAGAGGCTAGAACTCATTTAAAATAAAGAGAGGATTGACACTGTGTTAGAATTTCAGAAGATCGGGACATCTTTCTAAGGAATGCCCTAGTATAGGTCCTAATTTTCTTAGTTGTAAATACATTGGTAATGAGGTTGAGGATTTCCCTAGGATGATTGCTAAAGTTGAAAAGATGAACAAGAGACAAGAAAATTATAAAGAATGTCAAGAGACTAGGGATATGTTAAAGAGCCATACAGAAAAAGAGTCAGAGACTATGTTAATACAGTTAAAAAAAGAAATGGACGATCACAGAGACATCAGTTTACCAGAGATCCTGAAAGAAAAACAACACATAGTTACAATAATAGAAGACTTCAACATAGACTATGTATTGGATGAAGAAACACATGTGAATATTATGCCAGAAAGCACTTGGGAAATTTTTGGAAAGCCTGCTATGATACCTTCAATGGGAAGGATAGGAATGTTTAAAGGAAAGATGATAACCCTATGTGGAAGAGTTACTAATATACCTATGATTTCTCATGAAACATCAACTGAAGAAGAATTTGAAGTCCTTAAATTCGTTGAGAGGAGCGCCCCCTTTCCACTTTTTTTAGGAAAGACTTGGATTGAGAAATACCAGATCATAAGGAAAGAAGAGGAGGATGCTACAAAATAGAAAAAGAAAGAATTAAGGGAATTCATAACCAAAAGAATAGAGTGACTAATAGAAGAACAAGAGCATAAGAAACAAAGGGAAAGAGAACTATTTGTCGAATTCGAAAGAACGCAAGAAGACTTAAAGAACCCATCCATTCAAGAAGAAAGTATGTCCACCGAGGACCTAGTAAGAAAAGAGGTATTACCTTTGAACCCATTGAAAGAACATAAGCAATGTGAAGTCACTACATTAAGAACAGATAAGAATAAGAATGGAAAGAGGAATATGCAGACTTAGATCACAGGAAAGAAGGAAAGGAAGCTCAGTAAGAAGAAATCCAAGTTAGAAAAACTATGGGAAATTCCATAAAAGACTTTGCAGGAGGAAGATCTACAGAACTCGAACTTTGTCGGAATAGCAGAACAACGCAGAATGGGACCTCGCCACAGGGAAGCTATATGACCATTGGAGGCACCCCGACTGTTAGAATAATGCTCCAGAACTGCTAGAAACGTAGTTATTTCCAGAAAGATTTCCATTGGACTGTTGAGACCGTGCCATAACGGATGGATTCGTATTGATTCAAGAATTCCTACCCATTGGAGGAATCTATTACGAAATTTATTATTTAACCCATCAGACGCTGGGTTGGGACCACTTTTTGCAAACCATGATATCCGAGATAACAAAGAATCCATTGTATCGTGTTGTGCTTTCTAGACCTTGCCATCCTCCTGATTACCTCATTTGTATGTTCACCTACCCAAGTTATTTGATTATGAGTGTGCATGTCAGGTGAACGTAGTGCAGTAGAGAAGTCTATGGAGGAGATACTTGTAGACCTCATGACTGAGAGAGTCATGTCTGTGGGAATACAGTCATCGTCGACTAGCAGATTGCAAGCATCCCCATCCATTGGGCAATGTTTTGGCTGCACTATGGAGAAGCGAATCAAGCACTACAACAATCTGGCTAACACGAAGCAGATCTCGTCAGTATTGTCGGACTACATCCTACCTTTGGCTGGCACGGTTAACCACGACAACATCCCATGGGATTTCAAATTCACGTTGATCATTGCGTACCTCCCAAAGGGGATACGCACAGTTGGACCCCAGTTAGGACATATTCCATCTCTAAAGAACAATGAATCCAACCTCAGAGATAGGAATAAATATGTGATGCTCGTGCCGCATCGATGTTTGATGAAGAAAACTGGGAAGAAGCAGGACATAGTCTCCCAGTCGTGGATAAAGGAGCTCGCGCAATCGAAAATCCTAAACGTGATGAAGATCCCTCACTTTGGCTGACATCAAGAGGTTAATGCCTACATTAAACTCCTCCTACCATGCTATCACAGAGGATATATATGGCTTGATAGGTGCGTCGTTGTGGATCTGACGTTGATCCACCTCATCATAGGACTTAGCATTCATGGATTGGACCCTCAATAGTTCTACCCAAGAAAGGTTGCAGATCGCTCCCTGGAACAACGTATAATGGAAGATTATTGTGATGTAGAAAAGGGAAAGCAAGTCCACAAGGTATCCTCCATCCAAGATGGTGTAGTGTGCCTAGATTTTCATCTTATAGCTGGTAAGATCATCAGAAATAACCATCCAACACAGGTCACTAGATTTGTAGTAGACCTCGCAGGCAACTGCGTCGAAGGAATGCAAATGAACTTGGTGAGTTACGTCGTCAATGAGTTGGAGAAGGACTGTCGCGAAGCGCAAGATCAGGGATATGAGTTTAATTTCAGTTGGCTATTGATATTGATCGCATTTTTCACTTGGAAAATGCTGAAAGGAGCATCCTTCCTAGAAGTTGAACCATCAGAGTTGTTGTCCGGAAGGTTCTCCACCTTGTGGTATACAAAAGATATGGAGAAGCAGTGGAAATCGAATGCGGTGTTCCATGCTTACTACCTACAGCTCAAGTGCGCCATTGAATCATTCTCATGAATGACACCTAAAACTTTGCATTAGTACATGCCACTAGCAAATTTCCGTGCAGATCAGCACTTTATCTACATCACTAGGCACAGGGATGAAACTAAGGAGGAGTTGTAGTCCTATTACAAGTTGACCGACGAAGACATGGAGGATATCACCAAAGAATGGCCAATAGAGTTCCTCGTACCGGTGGAAGATGTAGAACTCTCTGACCCCGACATCATCGGAAGTCCATTGGTCACCTGGGTCAAAAATGATGGATAGAAGAAAAATAAGAGAAAGGAGGAAGTGCAGAACATAGAAACCGATGAGGAGGACAACGCTTCAGAAGAGAGTAGGCTTGAATCACCTACAGCAGTAGGAGGAGATGAAGCAAACCAAGAAGAAGGAGGGTAAGAAGAGAAAATAAATACAAAGACAAAGTTACACCATCGAAGGATCCCCTTACAGAAGTCGAGACATCGAAGAAAAGGAAGGTTTCTCCGCAAAAACCCTCAGCAAGAAAGAAGACCCAAGCCAATAAGCCTCAGTCGAAGAATGTGCTCACAGTGGACGATGTCGATCTCATCATCACAATCATGGAGGATGCTTCCGAGGATATCTTGCAGAGACATGAAGTGAAGAAAGAAACACTATATGAAAGAATAGATAAAGATCTAAAGGACATACAAAAATCTATCCATTCGAGCCATGCAGTACCTATTGCGCCTTCTTCAACAGAAATTGTAGAATTGGGGGATGAGCCCACCCAATTACGAAGATTAGAAAATGAAGTAGAGGCTCGAATTCATCGAGTCTAAGAAGAAAAGGAGAAGGCTATAGAAGTTTTGAAGCAATAAAAAGAGGAGGTCTTAGAGAAACTTTGAGTTGCGCAGCAGGAGAAAGATGAAATCAGGGTGATGTTCGAGGAGGAAAAAGTGAAGATGCAGAAAGAAAAAGACCAGTTTCTCATAGAGCAGACTGTGGTCAAAGAGACAGTGACTAAAGCACTTCTCTCTATGTTGATCTTGGAATAGGAGGAACCAGATTCAACTAAGATGAAATTGGGGAAGCTCATCGAAGCCATTCAACAGCTTCAAGAAATATTAATGGAGCTAGAAATCCAAGCAGTGTCGAGTACTCCGCAAGAAGTACGTGATTAGAGGGAAGAAGCTTCCAGGAACGTAGTATAAATAATCAGGGCACTCACCTCAGAGTGTAATAAACTGAGTGATCAGAGTGCACAGACCTATGAGCGCCTTGCAGAATATATAGAGTTGAAGAAACTAGAAGAACAACTCGAGGAGGAGAAGCAACAGGCATCCATCGTGAAAGCACAAATGAAGTTGTTTACGGCAGTCGAGAAGATGAAAATATCACAGGAACAATGCATAGTCCAGTAGTAGGTTACTGCCATCCATATAAAATTCATGGAGATGACACAGAGACTCCAGTCGGTGCAAGACGAAGCATGCATGTTTTTTGAAGAGATTGAAGGACAAGGCTCACAGCTGGACCAGATGGTTATGATAGTAGAACAATGCCTGGAAGGGCTTGTTACTGAGCATATGATTGAGGAGTTCATCGAGCAGGAAGCTCTAAAGAAGTAGCAAGTCAAGGAAGCTCGATCCAATCTTGAGGCCTTTGAATCAGTGTTACCAAGATCTGAGTGACTCGAGACGAGTCACGAGTGAGTGTTGGGGGTTTGTTGTCCCTTGACCAAGTTTTGAGGAAACATTGGTCATGTTTGACCATTTTTGGGACTTTGATAGGCTGGTTGAAGATGGAGTGCCCAGGAGGAGTAGAGATCGTGGGATCTCACTCATTTTGCGGTCTTGTGGACCCAACAAAGGGTTTTAGGGTTTATGTAATGGGTATGGAATGTCGTCCCATGGGTTTACCCATGTTTTAGTCCTTTTTGTAAAATAAGTAGCTAGTGATGTAAGAAGTAATAGAACTGGCTTAGTGCATAACTACTAGTGGCTAAGTGCATAGTAGGTTAATATTGGCTCAGTGCAAGAAGTTGTAAGTGCTTTTTGCAAACAAACTGTGTAAGGCTTTATGCTATCAAGGAGTTGGCTTTGTGCCTTGACCTGATTTTGAGGAAGGTGGATCTAGTGTGTGGTGCGTATATCACTTTTCCACTGCAGAGTTGGGCTCTGTGGCTTTGTGCACAAGAGCAGATGAATGTAAGGAGATCGGAGACAAATAAAGAAGAAGAAGAAGTTGGTGGACGTATCCCCACACTAGGGTGAACCACGTATATCCTGTGTTTGATGTGCTCTGTTTGATGTTGTTTATATCTTAGTGTATTGATCTTTATATATGTTGGATGGATGTATGGATGCTTAGTGTTATACTGATGGTAAATGAATGCTAGATCTAATCTAATGCTATGTTCTAAGTGATAGGAAGTACTTGATCTTTATTGTTATTGCGTTGATCTGTATTAAGGGTTTGATCTGCGATGTGAATGGGATTCAAGACCTAATGCATAGTGTTGTTTAAGTGTTATGTTAAGTGTTGTAATCACAGATCTGTGTCCCAGCTTGGTTGTAGACACCTTATTCCTACAACCCCCCCTGCCTCTACCTCGGATGAGAATTCATCTGATTCCTAGGTGTTACCAAAAGGGTTGGTAGTTAGGGTTTTGTTGGTCATTGTTGAAGTGTTGAACCCTAAGTCTTCCCCTATGCCAACAATGGGGGTAGTTTATACGTCAACTTACCAGGGGCATAAATTTTGCATAAGATCTGTGTTTCGGGTGCTCGATACATCGTTGGAAAGGTCTAACTGAGGAGAACTATTTTCAACTGGCCTAGGTCAATGCCTTTGATAGTCAACTCGGCCCCAAATCCCCAAAAAACGTCATTTAGGACCTCAAAACAGCCCAAGAAGTTTGGAACCTAAAAAACTATCGAAAAACTGCCAAGATGGAAAACTGTTTTTTGAGCCCGTGGAATAGGTGGGTGGCCACCGATATCCACCTGGATCAATACTCCCTCCTTAGGAAGCAATGGTATCCATTGCATTGAGTTCCCTAGGGAGAGGGGGAAGCCTTTGTTAAATCTAAATCTTGGTGAGATGCTTGCCTTGTTGGAGACGTCGCACTTCTTGGTTTGTGGAAGGCTGTCATGAACCTATTGTTGGTGGGGTTGGATGTTTTCAACCAGTCGTGCTACATGAGATGTCTGTGTGTAGAAGGAATATTTGTGCTTTTGTGCAGTCTTGTCGACACACTTTTGTTGGATAGAAGGTGCTTGGGTCGAGGTTGTAGTGGTTGTGGTATCCTTTTGTTCACCTTTTGAACACATTGTGAAGAAGTTGAATTTGGTAGTATGAGATGCTACCTTGTGGCACTGTTCAGGTGGGACAGTAGTCAGAATTACCTTTGGTATTCTGTAGAGATGACCCCCCAAAGTAAAAATTACATGACAAGGTTGAGACTTATAAACAACATGGTGCTTCCACATATATGGTTGGCCCAATAGAACATCATAGAAATCCATTGGGGCAACATCACATAATACTTCGTCCTTTAAGGGATGGATGTTGTCTGACAACGACATTGTTGGATAACATGAAGATCTCATCCCTGGAGAAGCCACCCGATGTTGTATGGTTGTGGGTGTCATGTTGTAGACAATCCAAACTATTTGACGACCTCTAGTGAGATCAGGTTCTTCTGGCTTCCACTATCAACAATAAAATGCAACGGGGTCCCCTTCACCCACATCTTTGAATGAAAAATGTGCTCCCCCTCTTCAGGATCTGTTGGTTCTTCTTGTTGAATTGTTGTGGTCACTACAATAATAGTGGGATCTGCATCGAAGATATGTCTTCTATCACTATTTTCCGAATCATATTTTGAATCAAGGTTTGGCTCCTTGTCTTTTATCTCGACCACCAATGACTGTTTTGAGTGACGTTCATCGGTGTTGTGCCAGGGGATTTTGTGGAAATAGCACCACTTTCCAGTGTCCTTCTTCATCTTTCCGTTACCCTTCTTTTCTTGTGGTTTGGACGAGTTTTCTGAAGGCTGGTTGTTAGGTCCATATTTACCATACTTTGGTTGTTGCGGATTTGAAAACCTGAACTCCCGTTTATTCATGTGCTTAAATTTCTGCTCGATTTTAACGGCATATCAATAAGAAACACCGAGTGATGAAATGTACAGAAAATCCATTTCAATTTGGATGTATATGTGTAAAGCCCCACGATGTTTTAGAACCAAATCTCTCTTGGAGTCTTTGATACCTAGCTTTGTGCGCAAGGTATGGAAGGTATTGGTTAACTATGACACTGCTTGGCCCCAATCTTGCCGCAGTGTGGTCCATCTCATGTACTAATCCTCATAGTTTCCAACAAGGTAATATTTTTTCTTTGCCGCATCCACAAAAAATTCCCAAGTGGGCTCGGTCCCATATATTCCAAACTCCTTCGTGGAACTTTTCTCCCAGTAATTTTCCCACCAATGTTTTACATGAGGGAGATCCTTAAGGAGGGCGAAGATGATCTTTTCTCTGTCGAAAAAAATTTGAACAGAGAAATAACCTTCTAAAAGATTTAACCATTTGTCTACGGTAGTTGCATCTATCTGACCTTCAAATATAGGAATATCAAAATTTACATGTACCTTGAAAGGCAAGGTGCCTCCAAAGTAATCGCTTGATGAAGATGTGTCTGATGTTATCGACAGGCATTGAAGGATGTGGGAAAAATTCTCCATCATTTCCTCTGTTTGTCGCGTAAGAGCTTGCTTAAGAAAGAGATTAATAGAATATTTTTCTCCATCATTATTATTTTCTTCTGCCATGGAGAGTTTCTTGGGCGTGTGAGAGCGATTTTCCTCAATAGATACAAGCTTGAGACCCAACTTGTTATACTTGAACCTCATCGGGACATGCACTAAAAATGATCAAGAGCAACCTACTCTGATACCACTGATCCAGATTATTTTTTAGAATGAAATGAAATCAAAGATATTACAATCAAATACACATAAATATTGCTAGAAACAGAGAAATACAATAATACGTGATTTCTATTAATGAAATAAATGTACAGAGACTGTAAAAATACAGAGTGAAAGACTCGCTAGAATGGATGCAACTTATATCTAAGAAGAGATGTGATGGCTACTCTCATTCGCAAGAAGATGATCATTACAATGCGGCTCCAAAGGCCTTTTTAACATAAGTAAAATCCAAAACCCTAACCCTAGAAGATGAAAATCCGAAAGGTTTGTAGGCCCTGAAGGAGGTAGTTGATATGTCAACTTCTCGGGGGCGTAAAGTTTGCATACGATCTCCATTTGGGGTGCTCAATACATCGTTGGAAAGGTCTAGACGAGAAGAACTATTTTCCACTAGCTAAGGTCTATGCTATTGGCAGTCACTTGGGCCCCAAATCTCCAAAAAACATCATTTAGGACCTCAAAACGACCTTGGAAGTTTGGAACCCGAAAAAATGCCAAGATGGAAAAAAACTTTTGAGCCCTTGGAATAGGTGGGTGGCCACTGATATCCACCTAGATCAGAAGTGATCTATAGTAACCTTGTTTACCCCTGTATGGCCTTGGATATAGTCTAATGGGGATGTTTGGACCATTAAGCCTCCTCTATGGAGATCCTATTTAGAAAGGGACATTACAGTCCTCCCTTTTCAAAGTTGCTTGTCCTTAAGAAATACCAATCCAGGGTGTTGCAACACCTGCTCACTCTCCCAAGTAGAATCCTCTACTAGAATCTCTCTCCATCTGATTAGACACTCTTTGATGACCTTGCTCCTCAATTTCCACTCTCAGAACTCCAGTACCTTCTCTGGAACCAAATCCAACTGTCCCTCCTCATCCAATGGGGGAAGCTCCTATGATGTTCTAATGAATTGTCCCATGACCTTCTTGAGACAAGACATGTGTAATACATTATGAATCATTCTCCCCTATGGAGGCTCTATCTCATAAGCAGCCTCGCATACTTGATGCATGATCCTGTAAGGTCCATAAAATCTAGGCTTGAGATTCTTGGCCCCACTCTTCTTCAGAGATGATTGTCTATAGGGTTGGAGTCTCAGGAAAACCAAGTCCCCAACCTCAAATTTTTGCTCTATCCTATTGTTGTCAACACTTATATTATGCCAATTCTACATTGTGTAGGTTCTCTTTCAGTAACTTGAGAATAACTTGACTCTTGGTGATCCAATCCTTGGCTTTGGGAGTTCTTCTCTCCCTGAAAACCAAGTCTATAAAAGTTGGAGCATCATAACCATACAATTATAGGAAGGGTGTCATGCCAATGGACATGTGGAATGTGGTTTTGTAGAAATTCTCCCCTAGATGTAACCACCTGACCCATGTTCTCTTTTGTCCACTCACATAGTTTCTCAAATACCCCTCAACCCACTTGTTGATTATCTCGTTTTTCCCATCTGTCTGAGGGTGATAGCTAGTGTTGGGTGTCAAATATGTCCCCACCAATCTAAACAAGTCCCTCTAGAATGTACAAATAAATTGATTGTCCCCATCACAGACAATGTTCCTCGACAACCCATGGATCTTGAAGACCTCTCTGAAGAATAACTCAACCACCTAAACTGCGTCATACTCTGTCGGTATGGCATAGAAATGAAAAAACTTGGTCAATTTGTTGACCACCACATAGATGTAGTCCTTACCCTGAACCTTGGGTAGGCATGTGATGAAGTCCATCGATACACTCTCCCATTTCTTCTCTAGAATGGGAAGAGTCTGATCTAGTCTTGTTGGAAGTGTATGGTCTGGCTAGTTCTGATGACAAGTCACACACTCATTGATGTACCTCATACCATCCTGCTTGAATCCCTTCCATGAGAAAAAACCCTTGATGGCTTGCCAGTGGTGAATCATGAACTGTTGCTAGGATCTTCTTCTTAAGAACTAAACCTACACCTTCGTCACCCATTTTTGTTGGCACTCACTGAGATCCTTTTGCTCAAGGAAATACTTTAAGATGTTGTGATATGTTTTGACTATGAATTTTCTACCCACCAAATATTGTATGAATTTGGTCAAGGCATGCATGATTTCCAACATTTCCTTGTCATAAATAGAGTACAACCTCTCGGGCTAACTGAGATTCATTTTTCTTGAACACAATGGGGTGTCCTCCCTACATAAAAATTACTCAAATACCATCATCGGACACATCACACTCTAACACAAATGGTAAAGTGAAGTCTCGTAATGCTAGAACTGGACATGTGCCCATGAATTCATTCATTTTATCAAAGGATTTATGTGACTCATCAGTCCAGATGAAATCCCCATGTCTAGTGATATCTTTAAGTGGTTCTCCAAGTTGAGAAACACCCCTGAAAAATCATTTGTAATAGTTGCATAGCCCAAATAAGCTCCTAAAATATGTCACATTCTTGGTTGTTGGCCAATCGAGAATGACCCTAATCTTCTCCTGGTGCACGTGTACCCCCTGTGCATTGATAATGTGTCCCAATTAAATTAGTTTTTCATACTAAACTCACACTTGGACTCTTTGGCTTATAGCGACTATGTCTCCATGATGCTCAATACCTCATCCAAGTGCCTCATATGTTCCTTCCATGTCTTGATGTAGACCAAGATGGCGTCGAAGAAAACTAAGACTGATTTCCTAAACTGATCCCTGAATATGTGTTTCATGCCAGACTAAAATGTAGTTGGTGCATTGGTTATCCCAAATGGAATAACCAGGAACTCAAAATGACCAAAGTGGCATCCGAATTTCATATTTTCTATGTCCTACTCTCGGATGATGATCTGATGATATCCAGAGCGTAGATCAATCTTTGAGAAGAAAAATCCTCCATGCATTTCATCCATCAACTCATCAATGTGAGGGATAGGATATCGGTTCTTGATGGTTTTCTTGTTCAAGGCCAGGTAGTCGATTTGCATCCTCATGGTACCATCCTTCTTTATAACTAAGACAACTAGAGAAGCGAATGGATTGTTGCTAGGTATGATGTGTCCCATTGCTAGAAATTCCTTAATTTCTTTCTCTATATAATCCTTAAACCTCCTAGGATGACGATAGGGTGGTGTGATCATAGGTTTTTCCCCCTCCTCCAAATCAATGGTTTTCTCAAACCCCATGTCAGGTGGTCTCTCTGGTGGAATCGAACCAAAAACTCGTTGATGTCATGCCAACAAGTTCCTGATCTCTGTCTGATACTATTGTCGACCCTCTGAATCCTTATACATAGTGATCAAGAACTTTTTGTCATATTCTACCTCCCCATGCTTGAATATCCTCTCCATTCTCTTTTCCAAAACTATCCTAGGTGCCC
Organism: Picea engelmannii; assembly: GCA_009831015.1. Classification (NCBI taxonomy): domain Eukaryota; kingdom Viridiplantae; phylum Streptophyta; class Pinopsida; order Pinales; family Pinaceae; genus Picea; species Picea engelmannii. Next base: position 52,080 of record ML795272.1, read on the forward strand.
CTATCGACATGCCCCTCAGAACAATCCTCTTCTCCTCATTGTTTCTGAACCCCATCTCCAAGGTTTGGTAGTTGGTGTTGATTTTTCCTAATGTGATCAACCACTAGACTCCCAACACTACATTTGTTTCAGATAGGTCAAATACATAAAATTTGTCTCTCATGGTGTATTTACCCAACCTTATCTCCAAGTCCGGAACTCTCTCTAAACACTCCACTGTATGGCCATCTTCTACTGCAACATAAAATCCCTAAAACTCCTCTATGTAAAGTTCATGCCTCGATACCAATGAAGCATCAATGAAGTTGTGGGTGGCCCCACCATATATTAGGGAAATTTACCACTGTCCCTAAATAGTCCCTCTAATCTAGAGGGTTTCATACCTGGGAACACTAGAAAGGGTCACTATGACTCCTCCCTTTTCTGGTTTCTCTTTGTTATCCTACTTGGGACGATGTGGTACTACCAGTGGGTGGGTCCCTGCCTGTGTTGGTGGTCTACGGGGAGGATTCTCCTCTTCCTGTGATGGCTCCTCCTCTGACCTATTGGATCCACCATCCTTCTCCTTCTCCTCATTGTCCACACTGTCTCCTTCCACCTCAATATAATGGATATCTCTCTTTCCCATGCATCTATGGCCTAGTACCCAAGGGTCCTTACAGGTGAAGTAGAGCTTCTTCCCCATAATATCTCACCTCATCTCAACATACAGCTTCTCCTTTCCCTTCCACTCTCTCTACAATGGTTTCCTATCTCGGTCTCTCTATGGCACGAAGGGTTTGGAAAAGGGTTTAGTCTTTGGCGCTGCATCTGCCAAATCTCAAGTGCGTAATATAACATTTTGCAAGGTGTGAGGCCTGTATGCCTTCACCCAACCTCTCAAGGGTTTTGTGAGCCCCTCTATAAACAACATAATTAATCTAGGCTCTGATATATTCTTCATTTCCACTATTTTCCTCTAAAACTCCGTGATGAATGCCTCTGTTGTGCCAGCTTGTCTCAACTGAGCTAGATCCCTAAAATGGATCTTTGGATCCCTCCTGTCAAACCTATCCATGAGTCTCTCTGTGACCTCCTTGTATAAAGTGATGTAACTGTGACCCAATTTTTGATGAATGCAGTTATGGTAGACATCCTCCATCTTACAAACCTATGAGATGTGGAACATAACAGTTATGTGAGTCTTTCTCTTAGCTTACAAAACTGAGAGAAAGACCCTAAGAAGGGTTTGTGGTTCCTGCCTGAGACAAAGCTAGGAACGTAGAGATGACATCCTCCATGAAGAGAGTTGAGAAGAACTCCATATGATTGTCTAGTGGAAAAGCAATCTGTTGAGTTAGGACATGCATGTGGCTAAGCACAAGGTGAACGTGTGAAATCCCAAAGTGTTGGGTGCATCGTCATGAGAACAGAAATGAAGATGATGCATTAGCCTCCTCTAAGTAGTAGAGTTAACGATAAGACTCCATATGATTCTCCTATCAGTGGCAATGGGAAAGAAAATCTGTAGAGTGGACGTGTCTGTGGACGAGCACAGGTGAACATGTGAAGACCTGGTTCTTTTGTGTAATGCAGTGAATCAGAGCTATGCCATCCTTTTGGATGTGGCCCTAGTGGATGAGAACTAGTGGGTGTTGTTAGCACTTGGTAAATTTCCTAGAGGTTGAAAAAGAAGAAATCTACTAAGGTAACCTTATCCAACCACTTTCAAAGTTGGGATCTAGCCCTTACAGCTTCAGAGAGGGATCTCTCTATATGATTTAGCTTTGTTTTAATTTCAAATATTAGGCTAGTTAAAGGAACTGTAGGTTTTGTTGTAAAAGTGTTTTGAAGTTGGTTGAGACAAACTACACATCCATTGGGCTATGGGGTCTGCATTTAATCAAATCTGAGACACAACCAGAAATGCCAAAGAAAACCTTCACAGGGCGAGATAACACCCCCACTGGATCTTTAGTAATTAATATGATGGACAGAGAAAAGATAAGGAAAATAACTCCAATTAACAAGCAATTAAGAATTTCTTAATTGAAGGTATTAGAAGATAAACATTAGAATCTTTAGAATCGGAAACAGGGTATCAATGATAAATCCTGCAACATAACGCTATTCATAAAGATTAGATTCAGAAAACGAAATGAATACAGAGAGAGAAAAACATTTAACTGAGAAAATCACATCACCAGTGAAAATGCGCAAGAATCCTGTAAAGTGCCTCTTCTTTATTAATGGTAGATCTCTTCAAAAATAGTACAATTTGATAGCAATAGGGTGTGTCAATCAACAACCCTCAATACTTCGAGAGTTGAAGTATTTATAATTCAAATTACAAACGTTCCTGTCATAACTGATCAGGACGTGCTCATTATATTTTTAGTCTAACTACTTTAACTAATCAAAAACTGTTTGATGACTTATTACAACTGCATGCGAGAATTTCTGGGGTAGGCCGTTGGCGAGATGCCTTCGCAATCTCTTCTGACTGGACAGGTGACTGGATCAGGGCAGCTCATCTGCTAATCTAGTATATCACACAGCTCCTCCCATCTGATATGACCTGGCACTGTGACTTTAAGCAATCTCCGGTACACTTCATCCATGTCTGTATATTTAGCGAATGTAGGATTGATGATGAATTTGTGTTTAATCTCGTGTTGGATACCAATATCCAGCTGCAAGGCGTCCATGAATTATTTTCCGGTGATGCTTCCCTGTATACCTGCAAACTTGGAATTGTCCTTAGACACTTCATTCAACCTTTTCTTGTAATCAGGGAGTGTCATTAATTTTTCATTAATGACCTTCAAACCAGGCAGGCCCTTCCTTTGAAGAGCATCTATCTTGTTGAAAAAATTCTGCACTCCTTGATCCATAACTTGAATTTTCTCCTCCAGCTGAAGCATGAGGCCCCTTTTGGTTAGAACCCATTTCACCTCCAATATAGTTTATGTCCTGTCCTCAATCTTCAATTCTTCAAGTTCCTCTCTGGTCTTTGAATTCAGGAACCTTATGATTTCATTTGCCTGTGCTAGCATGTCTCCCAACTCCATTATGATTTTCTCCACTGCCTGCTTTCTCCTCTCGAGCAACTCATTTTGTTCAAACATGATTTGAACCATTGGACAGATTTCATTTATAGACTTGGAAATATCTGTCCACACAATCTCTTTCACCTCTACCAAAGTTTTTCCTGCCATTGTCTGTTTCTGTTGCTGCTGTAACTCCTTCTTGATTTTCCCATTCACCTGTTTCTCTTTGGATAGACTAGCCTGGAAAGAAGTCCTTAGCTCTTGGAGATTCTCCACTTCTTTCTTAAGCCTGCTGATTTCTGACTCTTGCAGGTTCATTCTCTCCATAGACTTGGCCAGGTCCATTGTTCCCTCTGGTAGTGGCACTGATGCAGCAGATGGAACGACTGTCACTATTGTTGTGCTCAATCCTGCAATTGGGATAGCACTCAATGGAATGCCTTCCATTGGCTTTGCCTGCTCTTTCTCCTTTAGCAGTCTCTCCATCTCTGCTTCCATCTCTTTTAACTGAGCGTTCTGCTCCATGAGTAATTTCAGTAGCTCATCCTTTTCACCTTCCTTTTCAGCTATCTCCTTTGCCTGTGGGTCTTCTGTTGGAGGGAGCTTTTTTCTTAAAGACGCGATGTCAGCGTTTTTATTTTTTATCATCTCTTCAACAGCCTTGAAGTTCGCAGGGTCGTAACCGATTTTGAGGAACAACTCCTCCAGCGTCTTGATTTTGTTGTCTTTTGTGAAAGATGATATTTTATCCAGCTTCAGTTGGGTCTGGGCATTGCTCAGAGCTACCTGAAATTTTGATGCGGAAGTTGTAGCATGGGCCAAAGTGTGGAAAACCATCTCGCCAGTTTTCTTGTGCAGATCCATCTGATCTGCTGGATGCACGTCTTTAGCCTGAAACTCAAATGTGGCCCTTTTATAATATGATATAACCTTGGGATCCGACACTTGTGCTTGGAGGTAAGCCATATGCATCCTACCTTTCTCTGTATCAAATGTTGAAAGAAGCCTGTGTTGAGCTGTGGACGACTGCTTCTGGAACTGGGCATAAGTGTTGGTAGTAAGAGTCTAGTTTTTCTTCTTGATCAAATCGTATTTTTCAAAAATGCCCAACTTGGGCCCGGTCTTGCTTGGTGGAGCATCTGTGGGAGAGTCTGTGGATTTTATAGCTGATGTTATTGCCTTGTGATGACTCGAGCCGAAAGGTAGACTGGCGGGCTTGACCCCTGGGGTGGCCACTATGGTGGTTGTGATCTCTTGCTCTACTGTCGCGCCTGTCGTTGAAACTGTCCTTGGCTTTTTGGCGTGCATCTTAAACTCCTCTGATGACACCTCTGTTACAGGAGAAGACGACTCTTGTCGGGGCCTCTTTTCCTTGGGATTCTGAAGTGTGGCAGTGGGTGGCGCGCTTATTGAGGGTACCTGCTTTTCCACCCCAACAGTTGGTTCCACGTCCACCAACGTATCAGGCTCCCATTCTGTCTAATTTTCAAATCTCTCGATTTCTGGCTTGGGCTCATGCGCATATGGGGCATTCTTATTTTTTACTCTCATTTCAGAAATGATCCCGCAGGGATCATAATGCTAGGTGAAACTTGTAAGGAATTTCATTTCCCTTAACATTTTGTCCGCTTCATCACTTGCGCCTCTACTATTGCAGATGAAAGAGCCAAGCTGCCCTTTGATCCACAATTGTTTCTTCTTTTTAAGGGAAACAAAGTGAATATCATCAGAATTCATAATTTGTCTAATATATTCCAATGTGAAAATTCTTACCGGTATATATCTCGACAGCTTGTACGGTGCCAATTCGCACCCATAAACTCGTATATCAGAGTGATTTTGATACAAGTACCAGTCCCCTATATTTGCGTCTTCCAAGAGGTGTATAACTCTCTGGACCTCTTCGTTTATTCGTGGCTCAGTCCGGCCACCTAACATACCCACCACAGGGTGGTAAAACTGGTCAATGAACGCTGCAAAGTCGTATTCAACTGAATTGTGTTTCAGCAGAGAAGTCCACGCTGTGACTGGCTGGGGCCTCCCGTCGGCGTCCATCGTCTGCATGGAGAAAATGAACCTGTCGGCTTGAAAATAGACGAACATGTAAGCCAGAATGGATGAATACCTGAACATGCCCTCTGTGGCGAAGTTCACAAATTGTTCATGGATGTTATTGGCTAGGAAAGTGCTGTAGTCAAACTGCGTGGTCGGTTGTTCATCGTTTGAGAATATAGATAGAAAACCCAGGATGGGTTCATCTACCCATTGATCAGAATAGTACCCAAGCAGGGCACACAGGGAAGAAATAATTTGATTTCCCTTGGTGGAAAACAGGGAAGAAGGGTACGGGGGATTAGTGGACGGGAGCGGAGCGGAAGTGGGGAGAAAAAGCTCGAAGATCTGAGCTCTCTGAGGGAAAGTCATTTTCTGGTATAGTTCAGTGAGGACTTCTAAGCTGAACGGGGACGCATATTCAGCATGGGTTATCTGCATCATCTGGTCAATATCTTCTGGGGTGATGAAGAAGAGGACGTCTCCAGACGAAGAAACAATGGCTTTCTGGTCAGGGACGTAATGGGTTTGGCATTTGAGGGCGAATTCTGGGAAATGATGAATTTGGGGGAAATGATACAGGGGAAAATTGGACTCCCAGAGTCCAATTTCGTCACTCTGGTCCAGGAAGACTTCCCGAAGCCATGACTGCAGATCAGAAAAGTCGAAACTGCAGACCGTATCCGCAATCAAATGGTCTTTATCAACCAAGGGAACTTTATCCAGGTCAACCGGAGGAGGAAGAAGAGGATTTTCTTCTTCTTCCACTTGTCTGGGCTTTGACACCATTTCAACAACTGTACCTACAAATAAACAATATGTTAGTGGGGTCAACTGGACCGTAGGTGGAGGCGATGTGGAAGCAATGGAGGAATAAGAGGTTTCTGGTGCGATGGATGAATAACGAATGAAAAGGGAGAATGATAGTTTTATTCAAAATTGGGGTCGGTTTGGTGCGGGAGATACGGTCAGCATGACAACGGGCATATTATCTAGTTATTAATGGACAACAGGCCACTTGGGGTGATATGGCAGGTGACAGAGACCAAAATATACGGACGACTGACGTGGAGGTTTGTGATTGGGGGTAAAATTCGCCAAAGGAGGTTGTCCATGAGTGAAGGGGGTTATGTTACTGACAACGTGGACTGGCGGAAGTTATGGGAAGTGACCCGACCCCAGGAGCGAGTGGACCAAGTGGGCTCAGTGGAGGGTGACGTCCAGGGGTGACGGGATGTCAGGCAACATGTGGAGGATGGGACTCATGAACTAATAGGACAACGCCACATGTAACAAGGGGCTTGCCGTAAGGAAGATTCATTACGGACCCCCCCCCCCTTTGATTAAAAGCAGAATACCAAGGGGGGTCTAGAATCCATCGTGATCCATTGATCTGCGTGCTAGCTTCCTGACCGCAGATCTTAGCTCGCTCTTTAATACCAATTTCAGACCCCCCCCC
>ML795272.1:58669-128259 GCA_009831015.1 Picea engelmannii
CTTAGTGCTAAATTGATGGTAAATGAATGCTATATATGATCTAATGATATGTGTTAAGTGATGGGAAGTACTTGATATTTATTGTTACTGTGATGATCTGTATTAAGGGTTTTATCTGCGATGTGAATGGGATTCAGGACCTAATGCATATTGTTGTTTAAGTTTTCTATTAAGTGTTGTAATCATAGATCTGTGTCCCAGCTTGGTTGTAGACACCTGAGTCCTACAACCCCCCCTACCTCTACCTTGGGTGAGACTTTATCTGCTTCACAGGTGTTGCCGAAAGGGTCAGTAGTTAGGGTTTTTTTGTGCGATGTTGAAGCGTTGAACCCTGGGTCTGCCCTTGTGCCTACAAATGGTTCTGTTGCTGGGACCTGAAACTGTGATTGTTGGGAAATGAAGGAAAAAAATCTCTGTGCATAGATCTGTTGCTGTAGTGCGCAGTATTCTACTTGACTTGCAAAGCTATGTGCTAAGAAAGAAACTGGATCTGAAGAAAAGAGGTAATATCTTAAAGATTTATGCTCTGATAAAGGTAAGATAAGTGGAAAATTTTTCTTTGAAAGTATGAATCAAGGTATGTTTGATAGATTTTGTTCTAGCCTGAATGTTAGGGCCCAGATAGAAGAAAGAGTTGATGTGAATAAATTTGATATAAATAGAGAAAAATATGTTATTCCTATGCATAGAAATAATTTTTGGACTAATAAATGGATGCAGGAACCTAGAAAGAACTTTTGCAAATTGCAAGTACAACAATGTGATCCCAGTGTGCAGTACAGGAGAGGCTAGAACTCATTTAAAATAAAGAGAGGATTGACACTGTGTTAGAATTTCAGAAGATCGGGACATCTTTCTAAGGAATGCCCTAGTATAGGTCCTAATTTTCTTAGTTGTAAATACATTGGTAATGAGGTTGAGGATTTCCCTAGGATGATTGCTAAAGTTGAAAAGATGAACAAGAGACAAGAAAATTATAAAGAATGTCAAGAGACTAGGGATATGTTAAAGAGCCATACAGAAAAAGAGTCAGAGACTATGTTAATACAGTTAAAAAAAGAAATGGACGATCACAGAGACATCAGTTTACCAGAGATCCTGAAAGAAAAACAACACATAGTTACAATAATAGAAGACTTCAACATAGACTATGTATTGGATGAAGAAACACATGTGAATATTATGCCAGAAAGCACTTGGGAAATTTTTGGAAAGCCTGCTATGATACCTTCAATGGGAAGGATAGGAATGTTTAAAGGAAAGATGATAACCCTATGTGGAAGAGTTACTAATATACCTATGATTTCTCATGAAACATCAACTGAAGAAGAATTTGAAGTCCTTAAATTCGTTGAGAGGAGCGCCCCCTTTCCACTTTTTTTAGGAAAGACTTGGATTGAGAAATACCAGATCATAAGGAAAGAAGAGGAGGATGCTACAAAATAGAAAAAGAAAGAATTAAGGGAATTCATAACCAAAAGAATAGAGTGACTAATAGAAGAACAAGAGCATAAGAAACAAAGGGAAAGAGAACTATTTGTCGAATTCGAAAGAACGCAAGAAGACTTAAAGAACCCATCCATTCAAGAAGAAAGTATGTCCACCGAGGACCTAGTAAGAAAAGAGGTATTACCTTTGAACCCATTGAAAGAACATAAGCAATGTGAAGTCACTACATTAAGAACAGATAAGAATAAGAATGGAAAGAGGAATATGCAGACTTAGATCACAGGAAAGAAGGAAAGGAAGCTCAGTAAGAAGAAATCCAAGTTAGAAAAACTATGGGAAATTCCATAAAAGACTTTGCAGGAGGAAGATCTACAGAACTCGAACTTTGTCGGAATAGCAGAACAACGCAGAATGGGACCTCGCCACAGGGAAGCTATATGACCATTGGAGGCACCCCGACTGTTAGAATAATGCTCCAGAACTGCTAGAAACGTAGTTATTTCCAGAAAGATTTCCATTGGACTGTTGAGACCGTGCCATAACGGATGGATTCGTATTGATTCAAGAATTCCTACCCATTGGAGGAATCTATTACGAAATTTATTATTTAACCCATCAGACGCTGGGTTGGGACCACTTTTTGCAAACCATGATATCCGAGATAACAAAGAATCCATTGTATCGTGTTGTGCTTTCTAGACCTTGCCATCCTCCTGATTACCTCATTTGTATGTTCACCTACCCAAGTTATTTGATTATGAGTGTGCATGTCAGGTGAACGTAGTGCAGTAGAGAAGTCTATGGAGGAGATACTTGTAGACCTCATGACTGAGAGAGTCATGTCTGTGGGAATACAGTCATCGTCGACTAGCAGATTGCAAGCATCCCCATCCATTGGGCAATGTTTTGGCTGCACTATGGAGAAGCGAATCAAGCACTACAACAATCTGGCTAACACGAAGCAGATCTCGTCAGTATTGTCGGACTACATCCTACCTTTGGCTGGCACGGTTAACCACGACAACATCCCATGGGATTTCAAATTCACGTTGATCATTGCGTACCTCCCAAAGGGGATACGCACAGTTGGACCCCAGTTAGGACATATTCCATCTCTAAAGAACAATGAATCCAACCTCAGAGATAGGAATAAATATGTGATGCTCGTGCCGCATCGATGTTTGATGAAGAAAACTGGGAAGAAGCAGGACATAGTCTCCCAGTCGTGGATAAAGGAGCTCGCGCAATCGAAAATCCTAAACGTGATGAAGATCCCTCACTTTGGCTGACATCAAGAGGTTAATGCCTACATTAAACTCCTCCTACCATGCTATCACAGAGGATATATATGGCTTGATAGGTGCGTCGTTGTGGATCTGACGTTGATCCACCTCATCATAGGACTTAGCATTCATGGATTGGACCCTCAATAGTTCTACCCAAGAAAGGTTGCAGATCGCTCCCTGGAACAACGTATAATGGAAGATTATTGTGATGTAGAAAAGGGAAAGCAAGTCCACAAGGTATCCTCCATCCAAGATGGTGTAGTGTGCCTAGATTTTCATCTTATAGCTGGTAAGATCATCAGAAATAACCATCCAACACAGGTCACTAGATTTGTAGTAGACCTCGCAGGCAACTGCGTCGAAGGAATGCAAATGAACTTGGTGAGTTACGTCGTCAATGAGTTGGAGAAGGACTGTCGCGAAGCGCAAGATCAGGGATATGAGTTTAATTTCAGTTGGCTATTGATATTGATCGCATTTTTCACTTGGAAAATGCTGAAAGGAGCATCCTTCCTAGAAGTTGAACCATCAGAGTTGTTGTCCGGAAGGTTCTCCACCTTGTGGTATACAAAAGATATGGAGAAGCAGTGGAAATCGAATGCGGTGTTCCATGCTTACTACCTACAGCTCAAGTGCGCCATTGAATCATTCTCATGAATGACACCTAAAACTTTGCATTAGTACATGCCACTAGCAAATTTCCGTGCAGATCAGCACTTTATCTACATCACTAGGCACAGGGATGAAACTAAGGAGGAGTTGTAGTCCTATTACAAGTTGACCGACGAAGACATGGAGGATATCACCAAAGAATGGCCAATAGAGTTCCTCGTACCGGTGGAAGATGTAGAACTCTCTGACCCCGACATCATCGGAAGTCCATTGGTCACCTGGGTCAAAAATGATGGATAGAAGAAAAATAAGAGAAAGGAGGAAGTGCAGAACATAGAAACCGATGAGGAGGACAACGCTTCAGAAGAGAGTAGGCTTGAATCACCTACAGCAGTAGGAGGAGATGAAGCAAACCAAGAAGAAGGAGGGTAAGAAGAGAAAATAAATACAAAGACAAAGTTACACCATCGAAGGATCCCCTTACAGAAGTCGAGACATCGAAGAAAAGGAAGGTTTCTCCGCAAAAACCCTCAGCAAGAAAGAAGACCCAAGCCAATAAGCCTCAGTCGAAGAATGTGCTCACAGTGGACGATGTCGATCTCATCATCACAATCATGGAGGATGCTTCCGAGGATATCTTGCAGAGACATGAAGTGAAGAAAGAAACACTATATGAAAGAATAGATAAAGATCTAAAGGACATACAAAAATCTATCCATTCGAGCCATGCAGTACCTATTGCGCCTTCTTCAACAGAAATTGTAGAATTGGGGGATGAGCCCACCCAATTACGAAGATTAGAAAATGAAGTAGAGGCTCGAATTCATCGAGTCTAAGAAGAAAAGGAGAAGGCTATAGAAGTTTTGAAGCAATAAAAAGAGGAGGTCTTAGAGAAACTTTGAGTTGCGCAGCAGGAGAAAGATGAAATCAGGGTGATGTTCGAGGAGGAAAAAGTGAAGATGCAGAAAGAAAAAGACCAGTTTCTCATAGAGCAGACTGTGGTCAAAGAGACAGTGACTAAAGCACTTCTCTCTATGTTGATCTTGGAATAGGAGGAACCAGATTCAACTAAGATGAAATTGGGGAAGCTCATCGAAGCCATTCAACAGCTTCAAGAAATATTAATGGAGCTAGAAATCCAAGCAGTGTCGAGTACTCCGCAAGAAGTACGTGATTAGAGGGAAGAAGCTTCCAGGAACGTAGTATAAATAATCAGGGCACTCACCTCAGAGTGTAATAAACTGAGTGATCAGAGTGCACAGACCTATGAGCGCCTTGCAGAATATATAGAGTTGAAGAAACTAGAAGAACAACTCGAGGAGGAGAAGCAACAGGCATCCATCGTGAAAGCACAAATGAAGTTGTTTACGGCAGTCGAGAAGATGAAAATATCACAGGAACAATGCATAGTCCAGTAGTAGGTTACTGCCATCCATATAAAATTCATGGAGATGACACAGAGACTCCAGTCGGTGCAAGACGAAGCATGCATGTTTTTTGAAGAGATTGAAGGACAAGGCTCACAGCTGGACCAGATGGTTATGATAGTAGAACAATGCCTGGAAGGGCTTGTTACTGAGCATATGATTGAGGAGTTCATCGAGCAGGAAGCTCTAAAGAAGTAGCAAGTCAAGGAAGCTCGATCCAATCTTGAGGCCTTTGAATCAGTGTTACCAAGATCTGAGTGACTCGAGACGAGTCACGAGTGAGTGTTGGGGGTTTGTTGTCCCTTGACCAAGTTTTGAGGAAACATTGGTCATGTTTGACCATTTTTGGGACTTTGATAGGCTGGTTGAAGATGGAGTGCCCAGGAGGAGTAGAGATCGTGGGATCTCACTCATTTTGCGGTCTTGTGGACCCAACAAAGGGTTTTAGGGTTTATGTAATGGGTATGGAATGTCGTCCCATGGGTTTACCCATGTTTTAGTCCTTTTTGTAAAATAAGTAGCTAGTGATGTAAGAAGTAATAGAACTGGCTTAGTGCATAACTACTAGTGGCTAAGTGCATAGTAGGTTAATATTGGCTCAGTGCAAGAAGTTGTAAGTGCTTTTTGCAAACAAACTGTGTAAGGCTTTATGCTATCAAGGAGTTGGCTTTGTGCCTTGACCTGATTTTGAGGAAGGTGGATCTAGTGTGTGGTGCGTATATCACTTTTCCACTGCAGAGTTGGGCTCTGTGGCTTTGTGCACAAGAGCAGATGAATGTAAGGAGATCGGAGACAAATAAAGAAGAAGAAGAAGTTGGTGGACGTATCCCCACACTAGGGTGAACCACGTATATCCTGTGTTTGATGTGCTCTGTTTGATGTTGTTTATATCTTAGTGTATTGATCTTTATATATGTTGGATGGATGTATGGATGCTTAGTGTTATACTGATGGTAAATGAATGCTAGATCTAATCTAATGCTATGTTCTAAGTGATAGGAAGTACTTGATCTTTATTGTTATTGCGTTGATCTGTATTAAGGGTTTGATCTGCGATGTGAATGGGATTCAAGACCTAATGCATAGTGTTGTTTAAGTGTTATGTTAAGTGTTGTAATCACAGATCTGTGTCCCAGCTTGGTTGTAGACACCTTATTCCTACAACCCCCCCTGCCTCTACCTCGGATGAGAATTCATCTGATTCCTAGGTGTTACCAAAAGGGTTGGTAGTTAGGGTTTTGTTGGTCATTGTTGAAGTGTTGAACCCTAAGTCTTCCCCTATGCCAACAATGGGGGTAGTTTATACGTCAACTTACCAGGGGCATAAATTTTGCATAAGATCTGTGTTTCGGGTGCTCGATACATCGTTGGAAAGGTCTAACTGAGGAGAACTATTTTCAACTGGCCTAGGTCAATGCCTTTGATAGTCAACTCGGCCCCAAATCCCCAAAAAACGTCATTTAGGACCTCAAAACAGCCCAAGAAGTTTGGAACCTAAAAAACTATCGAAAAACTGCCAAGATGGAAAACTGTTTTTTGAGCCCGTGGAATAGGTGGGTGGCCACCGATATCCACCTGGATCAATACTCCCTCCTTAGGAAGCAATGGTATCCATTGCATTGAGTTCCCTAGGGAGAGGGGGAAGCCTTTGTTAAATCTAAATCTTGGTGAGATGCTTGCCTTGTTGGAGACGTCGCACTTCTTGGTTTGTGGAAGGCTGTCATGAACCTATTGTTGGTGGGGTTGGATGTTTTCAACCAGTCGTGCTACATGAGATGTCTGTGTGTAGAAGGAATATTTGTGCTTTTGTGCAGTCTTGTCGACACACTTTTGTTGGATAGAAGGTGCTTGGGTCGAGGTTGTAGTGGTTGTGGTATCCTTTTGTTCACCTTTTGAACACATTGTGAAGAAGTTGAATTTGGTAGTATGAGATGCTACCTTGTGGCACTGTTCAGGTGGGACAGTAGTCAGAATTACCTTTGGTATTCTGTAGAGATGACCCCCCAAAGTAAAAATTACATGACAAGGTTGAGACTTATAAACAACATGGTGCTTCCACATATATGGTTGGCCCAATAGAACATCATAGAAATCCATTGGGGCAACATCACATAATACTTCGTCCTTTAAGGGATGGATGTTGTCTGACAACGACATTGTTGGATAACATGAAGATCTCATCCCTGGAGAAGCCACCCGATGTTGTATGGTTGTGGGTGTCATGTTGTAGACAATCCAAACTATTTGACGACCTCTAGTGAGATCAGGTTCTTCTGGCTTCCACTATCAACAATAAAATGCAACGGGGTCCCCTTCACCCACATCTTTGAATGAAAAATGTGCTCCCCCTCTTCAGGATCTGTTGGTTCTTCTTGTTGAATTGTTGTGGTCACTACAATAATAGTGGGATCTGCATCGAAGATATGTCTTCTATCACTATTTTCCGAATCATATTTTGAATCAAGGTTTGGCTCCTTGTCTTTTATCTCGACCACCAATGACTGTTTTGAGTGACGTTCATCGGTGTTGTGCCAGGGGATTTTGTGGAAATAGCACCACTTTCCAGTGTCCTTCTTCATCTTTCCGTTACCCTTCTTTTCTTGTGGTTTGGACGAGTTTTCTGAAGGCTGGTTGTTAGGTCCATATTTACCATACTTTGGTTGTTGCGGATTTGAAAACCTGAACTCCCGTTTATTCATGTGCTTAAATTTCTGCTCGATTTTAACGGCATATCAATAAGAAACACCGAGTGATGAAATGTACAGAAAATCCATTTCAATTTGGATGTATATGTGTAAAGCCCCACGATGTTTTAGAACCAAATCTCTCTTGGAGTCTTTGATACCTAGCTTTGTGCGCAAGGTATGGAAGGTATTGGTTAACTATGACACTGCTTGGCCCCAATCTTGCCGCAGTGTGGTCCATCTCATGTACTAATCCTCATAGTTTCCAACAAGGTAATATTTTTTCTTTGCCGCATCCACAAAAAATTCCCAAGTGGGCTCGGTCCCATATATTCCAAACTCCTTCGTGGAACTTTTCTCCCAGTAATTTTCCCACCAATGTTTTACATGAGGGAGATCCTTAAGGAGGGCGAAGATGATCTTTTCTCTGTCGAAAAAAATTTGAACAGAGAAATAACCTTCTAAAAGATTTAACCATTTGTCTACGGTAGTTGCATCTATCTGACCTTCAAATATAGGAATATCAAAATTTACATGTACCTTGAAAGGCAAGGTGCCTCCAAAGTAATCGCTTGATGAAGATGCGTCTGATGCTATCGGCGGGCATTGAAGGATGTGGGAAAAATTCTCCATCATTTCCTCTGTTTGTCACGTAAGAGCTTGCTTAAGAAAGAGATTAATAGAATCTTTTTCTCCATCATTATTATTTTCTTCTACCATGGAGGGTTTCTTGGGCGTGTGAGAGTGATTGTCCTCGAGAGATACAAGCTTGAGACCCAACTTGTTATACTCGAACCTCATCGGGACATGCACTAAAAATGATCAAGAGCAGCCTGCTCTGATACCACTGATCCAGATTATTTTTTAGAATGAAATGAAATCAAAGATATTACAATCAAATACACATAAATATTTCTAGAAACTAAGAAATACAGTAATACATGATTTATGTTAATGAAATAAATGTACAGAGACTGTAAAAATACAGAGTGAAAGACTCGCTAGAATGGATGCAACTTATATCTGAGAAGAGATGTGATGGCTACTCTCATTCGCAAGAAGATGATCATTACAATGAGGCTCCAAAGGCCTTTTTAACATAAGTAAAATCCAAAACCCTAACCCTAGAAGATGAAAATTCGAAAGGTTTGCAGGCCCTGAAGGGGGTAGTTGATATGTCAACTTCTCGGGGGCGTAAAGTTTGCATACGATCTCCATTTGGGATGCTCAATACACCGTTGGAAAGGTCTAGACGAGAAGAACTATTTTCCACTAGATAAGGTCTATGTTATTGGCAGTTACTTGGGCCCCAAATCTCCAAAAAAAATCATTTAGGACCTCAAAACGACCTTGGAAGTTTGGAACCCGAAAAACTGCCAAGATGGAAAAAAAAAATTGAGCCCTTGGAATAGGTGGGTGGCCACTGATATCCACCTAGATCAGAAGTGATCTATAGTAACCCTGTTTACCCCTATATGGCCTTGGATATAGTCTAATGGGGATGTTTGGACCATTAAGCCTCCTCTCTGGAGATCCTATTTAGAAAGGGACATTACAGTCCTCCCTTTTCAAAGTTGCTTGTCCTTAAGAAATACCAATCCAGGGTGTTGCAACACCTGCTCACTCTCCCAATTAGAATCCTCTACTAGAAGCTCTCTCCATCTGATCAGACACTCTTTGATGACCTTTCTCCTCAATTTCCACTCTCAGAACTCCAATACCTTCTCTGGAACCAAATCCAACTGTCCCTCCTCATCCAATGGGGGAAGCTCCTATGATGTTCTGATGAATTGTCCCATGACCTTCTTGAGACAAGACATGTGTAATACATTATGAATCATTCTCCCCTCTGGAGTCTCTATCTCATAAGCAGCCTCGCATACCTGATGCATGATCCTGTAAGGTCCATAAAATCTAGGCTTGAGATTCTCGGCCCCACTCTTCTTCAGAGATGATTGTCTATAGGGTTGGAGTCTCAGGAAAAACAAGTCCCCAACCTCAAATTTTTTCTCTATCCTATTGTTGTCGACACTTATATTATGCCAATTCTATGTTGTGTAGGTTCTCTTTCAGTAACTTGAGAATAACCTAACTCTTGGTGATCCAATCCTTGGCTTTGGGAGTTCTTCTCTCCCTGAAAACCAAGTCTATAAAAGTTGGAGCATCATAACCATAAAATTATAGGAAGGGTGTCATGCCAATGGACATGTGGAAGGTGGTGTTGTAGAAATGATCCCCTAGATGTAACCACCTGACCCATGTTCTCTGTTGTCCACTCACATAGTTTCTCAAATACCCCTCAACCCACTTGTTGATTATCTCGTTTTTCCCATCTGTTTGAGGGTGATAGCTAGTGTTGGGTGTCAAATCTGTCCCCACCAATCTAAACAACTCCCTCCAGAATGTACAAATAAATTGATTGTCCCCATCACAGACAATGTTCCTCAGCAACCCATGGAGCTTGAAGACCTCTCTGAAGAATAACTCAACCACCTAAACTGCGTCGTACTCTGTCGGTATGGCATAGAAATGAAAAAACTTGGTCAATTTGTCGACCACCACATAGATGTAGTCCTTACCCTAAACCTTGGGTAGGCATGTGATGAAGTCCATCGATACACTCTCCCATTTCTTCTCTGGAATGGGAAGAGTCTGATCTAGTCTTTTTGGAAGTGTATGGTCTAGTTAGTTCTGATGACAAGTCACACACTCATTGATGTACCTCATACCATCCTGCTTGAATCCCTTCCATGAGGAAAAACCCTTGATGGCTTGTCAGTGGTGAATCATGAACTGTTGCTAGGATCTTCTTCTTAAGAACTAAACCTACACCTTCGTCACCCATTTTTGTTGTCACTCACTGAGATCCTTTTGCTCAAGGAAATACTTTAAGATGTTGTGATATGTTTTGACGATGAATTTTCTACCCACCAAATATTGTATGAATTTGGTCAAGGCATGCATGATTTCCAACATTTCCTTGTCATAAATAGAGTACAACCTCTCGGGCTAACTGAGATTCCTTTTTCTTGAACACAATGGGGTGTCCTCCCTACATCAAAATTGCTCAGATACCATCATCGGACACATCACACTCTAACACAAATGGTAAAGTGAAGTCTGGTAATGCTAGAACTGGACATGTGCCCATGAATTCCTTCATTTTATCAAAGGATTTATGTGACTCATCGGTCCAGATGAAATCCCCATGTCTAGTGAGATATTTAAGTGGTGCTCCAAGTTGAGAAACACCCCTGAAAAATCATTTGTAATAGTTGCATAGCCCAAATAAGCTCCTAAAATATGTCACATTCTTGGTTGTTGGCCAATCGAGAATGGCCCTAATCTTCTCCTGGTGCACGTGTACCCCCTGTGCATTGATAATGTGTCCCAATTAAATTAGTTTTTCATACTAAACTCACACTTGGACTCTTTGGCTTATAGCGACTATGTCTCCATGATGATCAGTACCTCATCCAAGTGCCTCATATGTTCCTTCCATGTCTTGATGTAGACCAAGATGGCGTCGAAGAAAACCAAGACTGATTTCCTAAACTGATCCCTGAATATGTGTTTCATGCCAGACTAAAATGTAGTTGGTGCATTGGTTATCCAAAATGGAATAACCAGGAACTCAAAATGACCAAAGTGGCATCCGAATTTCATATTTTCTATGTCCTACTCTCGGATGATGATCTGATGATATCCAGAGCGTAGATCAATCTTTGAGAAGAAAAATCCTCCATGCAGTTCATCCATCAACTCATCAATGTGAGGGATAGGATATCGGTTCTTGATGGTTTTCTTGTTCAAGGCCAGGTAGTCGATTCGCATCCTCATGGTACCATCCTTCTTTAGAACTAAGACAACTAGAGAAGCAAATGGATTGTTGCTAGGTATGATGTGTCCCATTGCTAGAAATTCCTTAATTTCTTTCTCTATCTAATCCTCGAACCTCCTAGGATGACGATAGGGTGGTGTGATCATAGGTTTGTCCCCCTCCTCCAAATCAATGGTTTTCTCAAACCCCATGTCAGGTGGTCTCTCTGGTGGAATCGAACCAAAAACCTGTTGATGTCATGCCAACAAGTTCTTGATCTCTGTCTGATACTATTGTCGACCCTCTGAATCCTTATACATAGTGATCAAGAACTTTTTGTCATATTCTACCTCCCCATGCTTGAATATCCTCTCCATTCTCTTTTCCAAAACTATCCTAGGTGCCCCTATTGACATGCCCCTCAGAAAAATCCTCTTCTCCTCATTGTCTTTGAACCCCATCTCCAAGGTTTGGTAGTTGGTGTTGATTTTTCCTAATGTGATCAACCACTAGACTCCCAACACTACATTTTTTTCAGATAGGTCAAATACATAAAATTTGTCTCTCATGGTGTATTTACCTAACCTTATATCCAAGTCTGGAACTCTCTCTAGACACTCCACTGTATGGCCATCTGCTACTGCAACATAAAATCCCTAAAACTCCTCTATGTAAAGTGCCTGCCTCGATACCAATGAAGCATCAATGAAGTTGTGGGTGGCCCCACCATATATTAGGGAAATTTCCCACTGTCCCTAAATAGTCCCTCTAATCTGGAGGGTTTCATACCTAGGAACACTATAAAGGGTCACTATGACTCCTCCCTTTTCTGTTTTCTCTTTGTTATCCTACTCAGGACGATGTGGTACGACCAGTGGGTGGGTCCCTGCCTGTGTTGGTGGTCTACGAGGAGGATTCTCCTCTTCCTATGATGGATCCTCCTCTGACCTAGTGGATCCACCATCCTTATCCTTCTCCTCATTGTCCACATTATCTCCTTCCACCTCAATATAATGGATGTCTCTCTTTCCCATGCATCTATGGCCTGGTACCCAAGGGTCCTTACAGGTGAAGTAGAGCTTCTTCCCCATAATATCTCACCTCATCTCAGCATCCAACTTCTCCTTTCCCTTCCACTCTCTCTATAATGGTTTCCTATCTTGGTCTCTCTATGGCACGAAGGGTTTGGAAAAGGGTTTAGTCTTTGGCGCTGCATCTGCCAAATCTCAAGTGCGTCATATAACATTTTGCAAGGTGTGAGGCCTATATGCCTTCACCCAACCTCTTAAGGGTTTTGTGATCCCCTCTCTAAACAACATAATTAATCTGAGCTCTGATATATTCTTCATTTCCACTATTGTCCGCTAAAACTCCGTGATGAGTGCCTATGTTGTGTCAGTTTGTCTCAACTGAGCTAGATCCCTAAAATGGATCTTTCGATCCCCCCTGTCAAACCTATCCATGAGTCTCTTTGTGACCTCCTTGTATAAAGTGATGTGACTGTGACCCAATTTTTGATGAATGCAGTTATGGTAGACATCCTCCAGCTTACAGACCTGTGAGATGTGGAACATATCAGTTATGTGAGTCTTTCTCTCATCTTACAAAACTGAGAGAAAGACCCTAAGAAGGGTTTGTGGTTCCTTCCTGAGACAAAGCTAGGAACATAGAGATGACATCCTCCATGAAGAGAGTTGATAAGAACTCCATATGATTGTCTAGTGGAAAAGTGATCTGTTGAGTTAGGACATGCATGTGGCTAAGCACAAGGTGAACGTGTGAAATCCCAAAGTGTTGGGTGCATCGTCATGAGAACAGAAATGAAGATGATGCATTAGCCTCCTCTAAGTAGTAGATTTAATGAGAAGACTCCATATGATTCTCCTTTCAGTGGCAGTGGGAAAGCAGATCTATAGAGTGGACATGCCTGTGGACGAGCACAGGTGAACATGTGAAGACCTGGTTCTTTTGTGTAATGCAATGAATCAAATCTATTCCATCCTTTTGGATGTGGCCCTAGTGGATGAGAACTAGTGGGTGTATCATATCCTTTGTTATATAATGTTCAAGAGTCATACCTACCTGTAACCCTAATCATTATGTAAAGGGTACAGTTCGGCCCCACCTTAATATGTTTAATAATAAATGTAAAAGATAATTAATATTAATATTAATATTAATTATAATAATAATAATAATAATAAATTATATAGTGACTTAGGGAGTTCGGCCCTGTTGAGCCAATATATGCCTTTGTTGATTGGACAAGTCTAATATAACTAAGGGATGATTCCCCATTGTGGAATCATATCTTCCTTATGAGTTAAGAAATTTCAGCAAACACTTCTACTTGGGAAAAGGTGTGCACCTCTCTTGGGCACTAGTCTTCTAGGGTTTGAAGCACCCTCTTCTGTGCTAAGGTTTATCTTGGTGGAGGTATTTCTCCTGAAAAATATAGCAAAGGATTTGGTTGGTTTTTATTCCCTTATTGAGAAGGGTTTCCCAGGATACTTCTTGTGTTCTTATGCATGGTGTTTCTTCTTGTGATCTTGGTTGCTGCAACATTATTGTTTGTGGTTAAGTGAAATGCTAAAATGAAATAAAACTCATGCTTAACCTAGATTAAGAAAAATCAACATGGTATCAGAGCATAGGTCTTGAAGAACCCATTGCACAAGCTACAAACATTTATTAGCCATCTCTCTTGTTCTGCAGAACTGTATGACCCTCCTAGGGTTTCCAAAAAATCTGTACGACCTCCTTCTCAGTGGTGATTAAGAACTTAATACTTGGACACTAGGGATAATTTTGGCATAGAAGAGTATGGCCTCTTCCAACACATCTCCAAAGACTCTCAGAGTAACATTTAGAGCATTTTGAATTTTTGGCCCTAGGGTTTCTAGGGTTTCGCCAATTTCTGCAGAAATTTCAGAATTAGAGTTCCTGCAAACCCATTGAAGGAGCTCTTCGGCTCACCAATCTTCTACTATCTCTCAAAGGCTTATTGTTGGCAGTCATAAGTCCAATAAAACATAAAAGTGATAGCCTAACCTAGCCATTAGGTTTTCTAGCCTAGTTGACAAAGGGTTGTGAAGAATCTAAAATCATGATGAACAAAAACTATGATGGAAGATAAGCTTGATGGATCAAGTAAATTCAAATTTCTTGAAAGAAAATACTTCAAAGGAAGACTTATTGTGGGTAATACAAAAGGGTTTACCAGATACATCTATCAATGAATGGAAGGAATATGACCTCAGTACAAGGAAGCCAATCACCTACTCAAGCCCTCACTTTGAAGGGATAACTTCAAAATAACAAAGGTGAAAAAATATGACATTGTGACTATCTTATTCATAAATATCTCAGAGGATAGATATCAACCAAAGATCCATTGAAGAAATCATATCAACGTCCTCAGGTATGCACTTGTATACATTATTTTTATCATTGTCATGAGTGAAATTGAAGGAGGAAGGAACCTTTACTGAATTCATGGATCCAGAGGGATCTTAGTGCATTCAAAGAAACAACACACTCAAGTAAAGACTTCAGGCTTGATTGTTGTAATTTTCATTCCTCTAACCTATATTTCTAAAAGGTTTTCAACATTACAAGTAGGTGTTGTATATGTGACAATATTCCTTAAAATATTTTTATTCTAGAGATGTACTCATTATTCTCCTTTAGGAGATATTATTGTGTTGGTTCTTTTTGTTTTCTTGTTCCAGATAGGTTAACAAGAAAATAAGATGTTTATCCTTCAGAGGGAGTCACTTGACTCAGAAGGATCCAAAACCATTTGAGAAAGAAGAAGAATAGAACCATCATTGAGACAACCAATGCTACAGAGCATGATCATAATATTTATAGGATTCCATGGGAAGAAGCATGCATGAAACAGTATATGTGAAGAAAAAGAGTCTTCACCAGACTTTGAAAAACATAACTCCCAAAGAAATCTTCACCAGAATGAAGCATGAGATTGATCACTTCAGTTTATTTGGGTGCCCAATGTATTTTTTCATGTACCCAAAGAGAAGAATTCCAAGATAGATCCTTTAGGAAGAAAGGATACAGTGAATATTCAAAGACATCCCTAGTCAGAGATAGATTGAGACAAGCAGAGACATTGTCCTTGAAGAAGAGACAATTTTCTTCAAAGACCCGGAGAATCTCAGATGGAGATTGACAGTGAGAAAATACCTTCTCCCCCTTCAACAATTCAGAGGGAGACAGTCATTACTCCAGGTTATCTAGTTTCTCGAGTTGATATGTTTAGAGATATTGCAGTAGGGCATAAAATGCCTACCTAGACTCACTCTACAAGAGGTAGAGAAACATACAAGCCTCTCAAGGCACATTCGGAAAAAGAAAAAGAGATTTTCGAGATATCCTTCAGGCATGAGACACTTCATGGACACCTTGCCTTAGAGAAGAAACAAGAGAACTTGTATAGAAAGATGCCATAACAGAAGAATACCAGTATATCTTAAAATAATGATGCATAAGATATTATTCAGGGACCAGAAAGGGAAGTTTGTGGTAACTTCTAGATGTATCTGTATGATCAAGCATGTAGCTGATGAAAGTGTCAAGAAATACAAAACAATATCTATAGACAGAGGTTTCTCACGAACAAAGGGAGTTGTCTATGATGAGAAACTTGATCCAGTGAACCTGATACACTTCCATCTGTACCTCCATCCATGAGTTGGAAACTATATCAGATAGATATATTCTTGATAAGTTTGGATTTCAACAAGAGTATTGCTTATCCAAACCTATATCATTACTGTATTGGTGACGAGATCCTGATCCTGATGACTTATTCAGAAAGCATTGTTGTTACAAGTAATCCTTGAATTCTGAATTCAAGATGAATAATCTGAGTATGATGCACTACTTCTTCGGACAAGAAGTATGATAGATGACCTATAATATTTTCCTGAGTCAAGGAAAATATATAGTGAAAATATTAAAGAAGTTCAGTATGACAGAATGCAAAATATACTGTAATGGATTTAAAGAATAATATTGATGATGATTTAGATGAGATTGATCCACAACTTATTGCATCATTAATGTATCTAGTCAACACCAGACTTGATTCATACCATCCAGTGAATGTGCCTAGTCATTTCATGAGTCAATCGAGACAGACTCACTAGACAAATAGAAAAACATGTATTGAGATATATACGAGGCACAGTTGGATATGGCCTAAGATATGCCTCTAGTATAAACTTGAGTTTGTAGGATATGTCGATTCATATTGATCAGAAAGTACAGTGAACCAGAAAAGGACATCCAACTGATGTTCTATCGTGAAGTTTTCCATGGTTTCCTAATACAGCAGGAAACAAAACTCTGTAGCCTTGAGTACCACAGAGGCAGAGTATATAAGCATCAAGTGTGCGAAGAAATGTGGCTTCATAAGCTCTTGACAGATTTACTTGACCATGATATGGATCCTATGATGATAACCAAAAGTTGTGAGTAAAGCTCCTTGAGAACCTAGTGTTTCCTGATGGATCGAAATATGATAAGATAAAATATCCTTATTTAAAATATATGATGCAAATCAAAATCGTACACATGCAGTACCTTCCTACACATGAGAAGATTGCAGATATATTCACCAACTTAACTTCCTGAAGAATGGCTCCCTAGTTGAGAGGAAGTGTCGATAACTCCAGCCAAGACAAAATTCAAAATACATATGTGTGAGACTTGGCATGATAAAGAATGACTCCCTAGTTTAGAGGGAGTGTTGATGAATGCAGCTATGGGAGACATCCTCTAGCTTACAAACCCTTGAGATGTGGAAAATAGCATCTATGTGAGTCTTTCTCTCAACTTACAAACCTGATAGAAATCCCCTAAGAAGGGTTTATGGTTCCTTCCTGAGACAGAGCTAGGAACGTAGAGATGACCTCCTCCATGAAGAGAGTTGAGAATAAATCCAAATGATTATCCAGTGGAAAAGCGATCTATTGAGTTAGGACATGCATGTGGCTAAGCACAAGGTCAACGTGTGAAATCCCAAAGTGTTGGGTGCATCGTAATGAGAACATAAATGAATATGATGTATTAGCCTACTCTGAGCAATAGAGTTGACGAGAAGACTCCAGATGATTCTCCTATCAGTGGCAGTGGGAAAGCAGATCTGTAGAGTGGATGTGCCGGTGGACGAGCATATGTGAATGTGTGAAGACTTGGTTCTTCTGTGTAATGTAGTGAATCAGATCTATGACATCCATATGGATGTGGCCCTAGTGGATGAGCACTAGTGGTTGTATCATATCCTTTGCTATATATTGTTCAAGAGTCAGACCTACCTGTAACCCTAATTGTTATGTAAAGGGTGTAGGTCGGCCCCACCTTAATATGTTTAATAATAAATGTAAAAGATAATTAATATTAATATTAATTATTATAATAATAATAAATTATATAGTGACTTAGAGAGGTCGACCCTGTTGAGACAATAGACGCCTTTGTTTATTAGACAAGTCTAATATAAGTAAGGGATGATTCCCCATTATGGAATCGTATCTTCCCTGTGAGTTTGGAAATTTCAGAAAAAAATTCTACATGGGAAAAGGTGTGCACCTCTCTTGGGAACTAGTCTTCTAGGATTTGAAGCACCCTCTGTGTGCTAAGGTTTATCTTGGTGGAGGTCTTTCTCTTGAATAATATAGCAAAGGATTTGGTTGGGTTTTCTTCCCTTGTTGAGAAGGGATTCCCAAGACACTTCTTGTGTTCTTGTGCATGGTGTTTCTTCTAGCGATCTTGGTTTTTGCAACATTATTGTTTATGGTTAAGTGAAATTATAAAATGAAATAAACCTCATGCTTAAACTATCTTAAGAAAAATAAACACCAACGTCACCATTCCATGATTCCACCACTCGTGTGCCTCACCCTCCAAGTGTAGGGTAGAAAAACTGATGATATCTGTCTCAGTCATCTGTTTGAGATTTGTAGTACATGTCTATATTATGTACCTAGGCTCTGGAAATGCATTTGGATGATCTGTCAAAAGAAGGTATGGTGATTTTACGAACTTTCTGGATGAAATCCAGGTTACTCCCCTATTGCTAGGAAATGTTGCTAATATGATATGTCTGGTGTCTGACCTGATACTCTGGGGGTTTTTAGATGCATTTGAGTTGCAGGTTTCTACATGCTTGGTGTTTTACACATGTGTGTAGATAATTAATTGTTTACAACATATAAATGAGCATACAAATAGTAAATGATACAAAAGACTGCAAACCATATATTATGATATTTTGTGGTTTACAATGTCATATGCAGCTGAATAAAAATAGATCTCTTGGCGAGATCAAAGACAAAAGGATCTTATCTGAAATACAGTAATAAAACTAAAACAATGACACTCAGAATAGAAGAAAGTTTTTGGATCAATGGATGAGATATATGATCTGATGCTCACTATAGAAACTCATACGAAAACTGTTGGAAGTCTAGAAAGTTCTCCCTGGTGGCTAAAGTCCTTGGATCTTCTTGAAAACTATCTCAAAAAATGCACCCTGAACTCATGCACACTCTTGTTAGCTAACCAATTGAATATCGACCCTCAGACGATCTGTACGAATCCCGGATGGATATCCCTAGGGAAATGCACCCCAACTGCTGCTGGAAAGTGTGCCCTAGTGATTCCTCCATCGGAATCGATTGATAAGGGTCTCAAACTGAACTCCCTAGGCTCCTCTGAAATGGGTCGGAATTATTTCCCTATATATGAGTTGATGATCTCTCAGGAATCTCAAATATTTCCTCCCCAACTACTGCACCCTCAATGGATGAGTAATGTGCCCAAGATTATTTCTTCGTTAGAATCTAACGGGAAACTGGGAAATAGATGCGCCTTACCCTCCTCTCAACTAGGTCGAAAGGGAATCTCATTATTCTCCATGGTTGGGATAAGTCGACTCACTAAACCTCCTTAGAAGCTCCGCCCTCACCCTAAATAAGTGTGCCCTTTTTGTTGCAACCTGTGTAATTGTTGCTAAAGATCGATGGAAGATCTATGTGATCTCCTCGATCACTAGGGTGTGTTTCTCAACACTGAAATCAATGACTGGGTGTATTCCTCCTGGAATCCACATAGCTCTCTCTCCTAATATGTTCTTCTCTCCTCAATTACAAGTCAAATTATTCATAATAATGAATTAGGTCACTTTACCCTTACTTTATAGTTTCCCGAAACCCTTATTCGTTATTGACCTATTTTTAGCTTATCTATTCTATTTCTAGATCACTTTGAATTAAAATCACTTTTAGTCACTTTTAACTCAATGTCACTTTCGAATTATAACACCCTCAATTGAAGTGACATCTAGTAACCCTATTTACCCCTGTATGGCCCTGGCTATAGTCTAACGGAGTTGTTTAGACCATTAAGACTCCTCTTTGGAGCTCCTATTTGGAAAGGGACATTACACCAAAGTTAACTAGAACCAAAATCAAAATCAAAATGTGCAGAAGATATCAGTCAAAAAAAAAAATGAAGGACCAAGAATCATAGTTTTTATGCGTGTAGGAGATAGAACAGGGGATGATATGAAAAATGGAGGAAAACAGACTAAGCAATGGGTAATGAAGTCAACAAGGCCTATGCCAACTTTTTATCCTCAGTAAGAAATGGAGACATATTAGGAAGCGAGAAAAGAAGTACTTGGACAGCATTGGGGAGCATCAACATCATCTGCACCTCGTATAGAATATCACGTTGTGGCAGAGAAGCCAACTGCAAAGGTAAGGACGCTAACACGATTCTTGAGGAGTTGTGTAGAGATAATTAAGGATGAAACTTCACTAAGTACACCATATGACATGATTTATCACTGCACATGAGGAAGGGAAACTCATGTCGCACATAGGATGGTAAATCAGGTACTGCAAAAGAAGAGAACCAATGAAGAATTCATATTTAGTGTGCAGATTGGGGAATACGATGTGGATAATGTCATATTGGACTTGTGATATGAAGTGAATTTTTTACCTAAGAATACATGGGAGATTATGGGAAAACCCAAGTTAGTATGGTATCATGTTCAGTTAAGGCTCGAAAATCAACATAAAATAGTCCTAATTGGTCGTTTGGCAAGAGTACATGTGAACATAGATGGGGTGTGCATCATGGCAAAGTTTGAAGTTATTTAGATCATGGATGACAATCAACCATATCCATCACTGATGGGACTAGAATTTTCTTTTGATAACTAGGAAATCATTAACTTAAAAAGGAGGGAGATGATGTTTGAGGTTGGAGATTTGAAAGTTACCGGACCCTTGGACCCATGAGAAGGAAAGAGATACATAGAGCCAACAAGAGGTAATGACATTGACAACTTGTATAACATGATTGTATGGATGGAGGATTATGGAAACCTGAAAATGGATGGTGCACTAAGTTGGATAATTATTAGTTCATGTGCATCATATTCAGAAGCAGGTCGAGAGCATTGGCAGCAGAGGATGCATGAAGTGTCAACTAGATGATGTGCACGCATAAACCAATCCTTGCGTTGGATTTGAAAAGATATGTGTGATTCACTTAGGTATGATAGATTAACTTATATAAGCATGTTTATAAAGGAATTTGAATTGTAGTTACTCGAACAACAAAGGATGTTAACACTTTATGTCATCCTAAAAGCAACTCAAACTAGATTGTGATTTGCACATAGAAAAGGGATAAAATATTGGTCACAGAGAAACAGACTCATGCAAATAAGGTTTGGTACTGAGGAAAAAGGAATTGGGCAGAAGTGTATAGGAGAGAGAGACCCAGCAAGCCATGTTGAGCAGTGTAGGGATTTATGGAGTTCAGTACAAGAGATAAAATGGATGCACAAATTTATACATAAACTGGACACAATTCCAAAGAACTGGTATTTGGAATTGGAAATGCGTAGGGAGATGACACAATGGGAAGAGTTGATCCAGAGGTTCAGAGTCATGTTCACATTCAAACATGAATCTCCATCAATAGATGCAATGTTACAGGATATTTGAAGTAATATTTTCTTAGAAGAAGGAACGATGGAGGTCGTATCAATGAGCAGTGCACATAGAGCCAATATAAATGTCCATGAGTTATTTGAATTCTACAATGTATCTAAGGAAGAACAAGATGAGAACGATCCTAGAAATGTACAAGTACCTGAAACAGAAGGAGAACAAGAAGACGAAGGGCTAGATCTTGATTCTTCCACTTACACACAACCAATAAAAAAGTGGAAGGTAAACATTGGGGCAATAGAGAATCCAAAGTTTCCATAGATAGGATATTATTAAAGTGATGAGACAGTAGAGAATATTGTAGACTTACTGTCAGAATACCAATCCCTATTCCCAATGACATTTTCAAATATGAAGGGGATAGTGGGAGACTTAGGTGAGATGAAGATTCCAATGAAACGAGGCATGAATCCAGTGTACCATAGGCCTTATAGGTTAATCCAATGTATAAAGAGAAGGTGAAATTTGAACTAGACAGGATGTTGGACACTTGAATTATTGAACCAGTAGAGGAATCCAAAGAGATCAGTCCAATGGTAGTGCAGGTAAAAATGGATCATTCCAATGGTAGTGCAGGGCAAAAAGATAGGAGGGATCATGATCTGCGTGGATCTAAGTAATATGAATTAAGCATGTTTACATTATCCATTTCCAACACCATTCACACATGAGGTACTATAGAATGTAGGAGGAAAAGAGACTTAC
This sequence comes from Picea engelmannii, assembly GCA_009831015.1. Taxonomy (NCBI): domain Eukaryota; kingdom Viridiplantae; phylum Streptophyta; class Pinopsida; order Pinales; family Pinaceae; genus Picea; species Picea engelmannii. The sequence continues at coordinate 80,708 of ML795272.1, forward strand.
ACTTTCATAGATGGATTCTTTGGGTACCATTATATAAAAATTACACAGGAGGATCAACACAAGACCACTTTTGCAACAGAGTGGTAGAAATATCAGTATACATTCATGCCCTTTGGACTGAAGAATGCCCCAACGATATTTTCCATATTAGTGGTTGCAGCGTTCAAGGAATTTATTCATAAGTTCCTTGAAGTGTACCTAGATGATTGGACCAGGTTCAATCTACTGAAGGATTATATCGAAGTACTCAGGATGATGTTATATAGGTGTAGATAGTGTCATATTTAGCTGAACCTGAAGAAGTGTATTTTTTCACACCGTTTGGAATTATGTTGGGACATGTAGTGTGAAAACATGGACTATTAGTAGATTTAGCCAAGATCACAGTAATTCTGGAGTTAGAATCTCCTACATCAATTAGACAACTGAGGGAAATGTGGGGTCATACATGTTATTATAGGAAATTTATCAAAGGATATGCGTAGATCACAACACCAATGGAAAATTTACTAAAGAATGAATAAAATTTTCAATGGAATGAGGATTGGAAGAAGGGGTTGGACACCTTGAAACAGAAACTGGTAATCGTTTTGATTTTGATCTTTCCATATTGGAACAAAGAGTTCCATGTACATGTAGATGCACCATCCATAGCGTTGGGAGCATTACTATATCAACAATGTGAAGGAGACATAGATCATCCATTCTCTTTTGCAAGTAGGAAGTTTTATATATCAGAGAAGAATTATACTACCATGGAACGAGAAGGATTGGAAATGGTTTATGCGCTAAAAAATTCCACACATTATTTATTGGGGTTTCAATTTAAGATGTATACAAACCATTCTACATTAAAATATTTAGTCAATAATCCAGTGTTGGGGGGGATAATATGCATATGGATACTATTGTTCCAGGAATATAGATTTTAGGTGATAGTAAAACTAGGGAAGATGAATGCAGGGTCAAATGATCTATCACACATATTGTTAGTTGAAGATTCGGGCAATTTAGATGACATCTTACCAGATGCACATTTGTTTACAGTGAATATTTTGGATGATTACTTTTCATACATCGTACAATTTATAAGCACATGCATAGATCCATCAGAGATGAAAGTAGTGCAGAAGAAACAATTGGTAGTCAAAGAAACAAATTATCAGTTGATTGTAGGGAATTTATACAAGTTGGGTGCAGATGGAATATTGAGATGTTGTATAATGGAACACGAGACACCAATGATACTTGAAGAAGAACATGACGGGATTGTAAGAGGACATTATGCAGGGAGAGAAACTACACAAAATATTTTGTGCACAGGACTTTAGTGGCCTACACTTCACAGAGATGAGAAGGAATATTGTCAGTCATCTGATGTATGTCAAAGAGTGGAAAAGTTGTCTAGGAGAGATGAAATTACTTTAAATCCAAAGGTTTCATTGTAATCATTTTATAAGTGGGCCATAGACTTTGTAAGACAAATCAATCCACAATAAAGAAGATTATGGGAAAGGTACATTATCCCTGCAATGAAGTATTTGACAATATGGGAAGAATCTGCCCCAGTTACAGATTGCACCGCAGAGACTATTGTGAGGTTTTTGTTTGAGAATATAGTCACAAGGTTTGGATGTCCATGTGTATTACTTAGTGATAAAGACACACACTTTCTAAATAAGACAATTGGAGCATTTAATGAGGAGTTCCAAATCCATCATCAGAAGATTACCCCTTATCACCCTTAGGCTAATGGAATAGTGGAGGCTTTCAATAAAATATTGGAGAATGCCTTGACAAAAAAATTCTATGTAGGAATAGATTATTGGAACTTAAGAGTTCCTACAGTATTATGGGCATACACGATGACAATTAAGAAGTTGAAAGGTCAGACACCTTTCATATTGGTCTATGGGAAGGAAGCAATGATGCCAATGGAGTTCATTCTACCTAGCCTACGCATTGCATAAATCACTGAGCTATCAAACACTTGCGCAATAGAGGAGATATTGGCACAGTTGGTACATATTGAGGAAGACTAGTTTGTCGCAGGTTTTCATCAGCAAGTTCAGGAGGATAGAGAGAAAGCTTGGCATGATCAACACATCAAACATAAAAAAAATTAAGTAGGAGATATGGTAATACTATGTGACAACAACTTTATGCAACATCAAGGAAAGTGTTAGGACCCTATGTGATTCATCACATAACAAATACATGTGTTGTGTAGTTAGGAACCTTGAATGGAGAAGTCATTAGAGGTATGGTGAATGGAAGTCGGCTAAAACTCTATAGAGACGGTTGACAATTTGCACAATAATTTGGGTTGTGCCAGAAACCATGTATTATAGTAGTTGTACCATAGTAGGAAGGAAAAACACAAAAAAAAAGAAAATGTAGAAAAGGAAAGAAAATCAAATAAAAAAATAGATAGAGAAAAAAGAAAAGGATTTCATAGTACAAGGCCTTGGGGATTGCATAAAAGGAATGGATATCACACATTAGAATGGAACTACTTCAATTCATGAAAGAATACATAGAAGAGACAAGTTGCAAAGCACAATGATGCAACAATAAGAACTGTTTTACAGTTTGGAAATGATAAGACTATTAAAAACATTAAAGCACGGAAATGATCATTGCGAAGAGGGAGTGATAGGTCATAAAGGTGTCATAGATTATTAAATGGTAAAATTCATCGGAAATCATGATATATTGGCAGTGTGAGGGAAAAATCACATGACGGATTTGGTAATAAAGGATCATTTATTTAAACAATTCATAACCCTTGGTGGTGGATTCGACAAGGTAGTTAAGGAAGAATGAGAGATGTACATTTGGCATGAAGACAAAAAAAGAATAGAAGGTCATGAAGGGTAAGTCATTCTTTCATGTGAGCGGGAGAAAAACAGAGTGAACCAGATCGGATTTGAGAGCACCAGAGCCAAACAACAACTACCCACGAAGAAAAAATATCTATTCCAAGGACCCATCATAGGAAATGAATGGCACTGTTGAAATTTGGAGAACCATATGTAGCAACGAGAAAATAGGCGAAGCAACCAGTAGCATCACCAGAGGTCAAGGAGGTAGTCAAATCTTTGGCTTCAACACGACCAATAAGATTTCACAGAGACCACCTTTTGTCGCAGAAGGAAAATGCATCACCTGTCAATGTACCATCTAATGGGATGTACCCATTGCTGAAAGCACTAGTTCCAGATGGTGTAAGTAGTGATGAAGATATTCTCAGGAACATTTCTAGCCTTAAGTGTATGTACCATGACATCATCGATGCACAAAAATTATTGGAGTTGGCCAAGGATGAATATTTATGAACTAAGAGCGTCCCAGGAACATGAGAAATCCTGCTAGAGCCACAAGAGTGGGCATCAGGGTTACAAAAGGCAAGAATATGGAACCTATTGGAAATTCTACATTTCGGGAAGAGTGGGGAAATTAATGCATGCGTGAAGGTATTGTTAATATGTGTTCATGGTGAGACACTCTGGCTCGATCCTACAATATCAATTGATATTGCACTGCTTGCAAAAAAAACAGGACTTCCAAAGGCCAACGAGGACCCGACCATTCTATTTAAAAAAGTAGGAGAGCGAGACTTGATCCCTCTCAGAGTTAGTGAAAGAGAAATTTGAGACATTTATAGGAAAGAGGGGTCTAGATGTTAAGATCATAAACGATAAAAATGTGAGGTTTGTGACCCAGGTATTGGCCTGTAAGATATTGCAAAAATGTTTCAAAGATGAAGTACCAACTGTAGTCATTACAGTTGTAGAGAAATTTGTTGGAGTCCAGATGAACTAGGATATCTTTTTAGTAAACCATTTTTTATAGGATTGTATTGAGGCCCAGGAAAAGGGCACAAAATTCCATTACGCCTGGTTGATGATCTTGATTGTGTTGATCGATTGGCAAGAACTAGGATATTACAAGGGAATGTGCACATCAGGTAGCAGTAATTTGGATGCGAGGTATGCCAATTTATGGCACACATCAATTAAAAGAAGAAAAAATGACATCAACGCCACATTTTTTTTCTACTTGGAAAATATCACATATATAGTTGGGCACACACCATGAACATCATCCGAAATGGTAGCGGCATATAAATATATTACGCAGTTTAGAGAAGACATGCACCATATGTACATGCATGCCAAGAAGGATCCAACACGCCAATGGTTTCCAACTAGTTACAGGTTGTCAATAGAGGACATGAGCTTGATAGTCAATGACAAGGAAGAGGGATGGAAAATCCCAGTCGAGAAAACATGGCACTCAAACGAGGGAGAAGAGTAAGACAAAAGTGGTGAGGATTCTAATGATGAGAAAAAAAAACAGCGCAAGAGATCATCCTGGGCCATCCACAACAGTGGAACAAAAACCAATCCCAGAAGCAGGGACAAAAATGAAGGATATAGGGACAGAACCCACAGGGGGGTGACCAATAAGACCAAAGAACAGAGACAGACCTAATTTTATATATTAAATAATGATGATATGGACATAAATGGTTACCAGATACGGGATACCACAGAAGAAATATGGGAGGAAGCAAGAAGAGAAACAAAAGAAAGTGTAGGATCAGGTGGTAGCACTCTAGAAGATGATGGAAGCAACAATCATCGCGAAAGAGAAAAGGACCAGGGAAGGACCGTCCACAATACCAAGGAGAGAAAAAAAAAGCACGATGTCGCCCCTGACACAACTAACATTAGGGCATAGAACCTTACTGATTGAGACAAATGCGGTGTTTCCAATGGGAGAGTTACAGGAAAATTTCAATGCACTGGGATATCTCAATATAGTTGTATCAAGGATGCCCATGCAAAGACTATAGGACTTGCAAGTAGGATTGTTGCAAGAAATGAAGAATAGAGGAGAGGAATCCCACATAGAATTGGAAAGAATAAGGGATGAAAGATCCATGTTATAGCACAATTTGTAGGTTGGGAAAATACCAACCCAACCAGGGAACAAGTGCTACAACTTGGGAATCCTACACCCAATCTCACCTCGATGTAGGTCCCACACTTCAACGGTGACTAGGTCACTCTAGGGAGGTGATCTCAGTGACCCTATGGGGATTGAGATGGAGATGAATATGGATGGAAATGAATCCCCTATAGGTAAACTCTAAGTGGAGTGAAAGGTGGAAAGATATTCCTTGCAAGTCAAGTAATTGATTCCCCATAGGTATAACACTTCTCTGGATGATTGTACCTGCCCGAGACATAAGAAAAGACACTTTGCAATAATATATGTTAGTTGTATCTACAATTTAATATTGTTGTACCTAATTTTCATAAGTAGATAACAGTATATATCAGCAAGAAAAATGTACTATGAGTTGCTCAATAAATGTTAAAGACCAAGTAGAAATTGAAGAGAAAAACTAATAAATGACTAGCTAAACTCAAGATAAAAAAAACAATACTCTTAGCATAAAAGATAAGGATATTGTAAACACTTGTCTGCAGAAAATTATATCAGCCTTATGGCTGTAACATTCAATGTATTAAATCAAGAAAATCAGCCACTGAAATCTCCTCAAAATTTTCCAAAAAGTGTGTTGGACCAAGGAGAACAAGTGTGCAAACTTTGAGCAAAATCCAATGGTTGATAAGAGAGTTATTCAAGCAAGTTAGGGTTTATGCAGCCCTAATGGCTGAATATGAAATTTTGTAACAATATAAATAAGTATCCCCTATATGGGTATTCCCTAGTGGCTTTGAGGTTCCCAAGCCATAAGGAAAACAATCCACTTTGCAAGAAGTAAAAATGACCGAAAATCACATTTCCCAATGCAATATTTTATTTCTCCAATGCAACAAATCAATGAATAGTGCCTTTACTATTGGGTTCATGGACTGACAAGGATCTTAGAGAATCTAACTCCCTGGGGGTGTAAACCTTTTAACCCCCAAGGCAAGTTTATCTAAGTTAGGGTTTAAGCTAGGAGGGTGTATGCCCTTATACTTCTCTTAGAAAACCCTTAATCAATGAGATGAAGAAAATAAAAATTTGAAGGCTATGGTGGGGGTGTATGCCCTTATACTTCCCACCTAGGTCCTAGAATAACAATACTTTAACTTGAAAAATTATAGCATTATAGTAGAAAACCATACCAATATCAAGAGAAATGCCAAGATAAATCACCACAAGATCTAGAAAGCATCATCCAAATCTAGCGCTAGACCTTCCTCCATCAACCATTCATAAAAATAGCCATAAAACAAGTGCACAAGATATAAAATATCCAAGAGGGCTGAAAATTTCAGACCAAGTCTCTCACAAGAGGGAGAGTTATATTTCAAAATGAGATCTTATGATCTCTATTTATACTAGAAGTAGATAACATAGTTTGTCCACAAATTAAGGAGTAAAACACAAGATTAGGGGTCAACAACCCTAATCTTTCCCCCTTGACAAAGAAATATTAAAAAATTCACTTAAAATTTCACTTTTTGCACAAATTAAACCCTAATTTAGGAGGATGTCACCCCTTTAGGGGACATTTTGCCACTTTGAGGAAATCATTAGTGTTGGAGAAGCATGGATGGGCCTCTAAAGGCCATGTGTCAAGTATCTAGGCACTCATATCATCGTGAAGACCCTTCTCCTCCTGAAATGTTGATGTGTCAAAGAGTGTCAGCTCACCACCATGCCCTAGCCCCCAATATCATGACGTCAAGCTCAAAAATGGAACATTTTCCCCTCTTGAAATATTGTTTGGAAAGTAGGGTGTGGGATAGGTTGTCCAAGTCATCATCAAGGCCATCCAAGTCTGATCTCTCTCATCTAGCATGTGGTCCTTTGGCATCCAACCTGTGGGCTTGTAGCCCCATGGAATCCCAAGCTAGGCTTGTTCTCCCAAAATTGTCCACCAACTAGGTCCTACAAAGACAAATGAACATGCCCTCCAAGGATCTCAAGTCATAACATCATGATAAGTTAATCCAATAAATAATCCATCCAAGCATGTGCATCAATTATCACTGTGTCAAACAATTAAAAACTCAAAGACACTATGTGACTTTTCAAGCTTAAGTATGAGAGGGTTGACGAGGTGTCCTATTGGGTATATCTTTCCCTAGGTCAAGGAGAGATTCCAAGAGGTCCCTCTCCAAGCCATGTAAAGTGTATGAGGTGGATGGGGCCAAGACTCAATGGGCATAGGGCTCATGACATACAAGGGGTCATAGTGTCTCATTCATGGGTGCCTTTGTAGAGGGTGTGTGGTACCTTTGTTCACAATGCACTCTTTCCAAGCCCATCAATTTCCTTGTATCTTTATTTCTTTATTTTCTTTCATAATATCATAAGGAGAGATTGAAGGTCACTTCCCTAGCATGGTGACCAGGTGGTGGCAATTCCACCCACAAACACCTAATGGAAATGAGAAGGTTGGCTCATGCTAAGACCCCCTTTCTCCCAGCCATGTAACTGAGAGCTATTTCCCTAGTTTTGTGACCAGATGATGACAATGTCATACCACTAGATATACATGGACGTGATAAGTCAACTCGTGATTAGACCTCCTATCTAACCTTTCAAGCATTTCTTTATGATATTGTGGGTCCTCTTTATTCAAATATAAGCATTTCATTTATTTCTTAGGTGATCCCTGGGTGAAGCATATGGAAGGTTTATATAACGATTTTATCTTTTACCCAACACCAACCCCTATGGACCTTTATCCCCTTCTTCCCATAGAATGAGGGACAACCACTTCTTTGGTCAATATACCCTAAAATCCCAAGAGATGAGGACATGGAGGGGAATAATGATGGAAAGTGGTAAGTATGGTTGAGAATGGTATGATGGGTCATTAAGGGATTTCCCAGTATAAAACCCATCCCCAAGGAAAACAACTTACTATGGCACAATGTCAACCACCAAGGTGAAGCATGGAAAAAGGCAGGATTTCCAAGCACATATCATGAAATCTAGAGAAATCTAAGATACAACATAAAAAATGGTTAGAATATTGAAATGATGCTCACCATAATACTGACTTGTACCTCATGGATCAAGGCCCACTACCTTCTGGAAGCTAGCTGGTGTGGTGGATTCCATGTGCAAACATGTGACCATATGTGGTGGTGAGTGGGTTTTCCATCTGTACAAAAGGGTATTGGTGGTCATGTAGTCTCTGAACACTCCATATATGCAACCTGAGGGAATCAAGGCATGATATCCTTATTTATCCACAAAATGGGGATAACACGCCTAATTATAGGAACAATATGACACAACACTTCAACAAAAGAGGGAAGTTGAAGGAAGAGTAGAAAACGTTTTGAAGAATAAAGATGAGGATGATGAGAGGGCCAAGAAATAATTATAGGAGAAGGATGAAGTTGTGACCATAGCAAAAAAATCCCAAGCAGTAGTCCAGAAGCTATATAAGGATATTCTATAAGTGCCTATAGCAGTAGAAGCTACTATGGAGGAGAAAGTGTTGAAATTGGGGATGTCATTAAGGGATTTTGTGAGTAGATTGAGGACTTGAAATTACAGAGCATGCCAAGAATGCCACCATAGGTGCACAAAGGCAGGGAGAGAATGGAAATGACAAAAATTTCCAACATTAAGAAAGTAGAAGGAGAATGTGCCAATCTCTGTGAGGAGAGAAAACATATATGGACCGAGTTGGTAGAAGACCCGAAGATCAAGGAAATGGAAGCACGCTTAAGGGATGCAAAAGGGAGACCACATTAGGCTTCAAAAAAGATAATGACACTTCCACCAGTAGAGCAAATGACCACCATTTTAGCGTAGAGGAAGTCATACATGGAGGTAGAGAATATTAGGGATCAACAAAATATCCTTCAACAGAGACTGGGACCACTACAGGAAGAAGCAGTGAGGTTAATTGGAGAGTTTCCCACTGTGTAGGGTAAGGTCAAGAAATAAGTGATTTAAGTAGAGGACAAACTTAATGTTATCACATTTATTTGTAAGGAGGGTTTTTTCCTAAGAAATGGACCCCTTTGGCAAAAAAGTGGAAAACACTGGGCAAAAACCCACAATTTGGCGTATATCCTAAGTCGAAGGAGGGATGAGACATTTTGGCACGACATGATAAAGTGTGCATAGATATGGGCGGTCGACAGTTGAGCTCCCTATATCAATGGTTGATGGCCATATCGGGGTCTCAACATGCACACAAGATAAAAAAAAAGGTAGAGCGGGCCGAGGAAAACATTTGTGGTTTGTGAAGAAGCTATGTGTCGACCAAAGACACACATCGGGCCCAAAAGCAGGGAGGCTCCAAACCACTTTTCATAGCCCCGATATGCACATGATCACATAGTGTTCTATCCCAAGTCGACAAGTGGCCACCCCCTCATCACTTCCACTCCCTCCATCTGTTTTCCTCTCACTGTCTTTCCGGTACCTGTCCCTTTCTCATCTCCCGCCACCTATGCCACCTCACTCCATATCACCTCCATCCCATTACACCTCATCTTTCACTTGTGTGTACCCCACGCTATCCTTAGTCTCCTCATCCATCCAAAACTATCCATCTAGACATCTTTCATCTGCTACTCCATGTCGAGTGCGCCAATGACTTCATCAACAGCCACGTCTATCGTCAAGCTTCCTCGTAAACATCCAGATCAGATCCAAACGATGAATGTTGAGGCTACCACATCTTACAAGTGCAGAGATGACTTGAGCCTTCCCCGATCCCAATGAAGAAGTTATTGAGGTTGGTTGGTGGTGGTTGAACATCATTTCTGCCATAAATAGAAAGCACAAGAAAATACTGTCAGTTAGTCGGCTCATCAACAGGTCCTTTCTAAGGCTCGTTTGTGTATGATATAGGTTCACGTATGGACAAAGACTGCATGCTTAGTCTATCATGAAGAATGCAGACGTAATGCCTTCAATGCTGCTACTCGGATATGTTTTCGTGATTTTGTTTTGAGTATAAATACTCAGATTTGATATATTGTAAAGGTCGATGGTAGAGCTACGCTCATGCTTGTAAATTTTTAACGAGGCCTCTGGTTCCCTGGTTATGTACATGTATTTGAGACTTCTTGTTTAATGAAATTCAACTTCTTTCCATCTCTTCATAAACATTGTGTTAAGAAACTCAGAATTGGAGGATCCATTCAAGGGTTGTGATGTTGTTGTGATGTAGGTTTGATCATTGCAATATTTTCACCAGTTTTAATCAGTTTCTCATGTTATCTTTTCCCCTCTTATACTGAGTAGCTCGGGAATGGAGGATCCAGATGGGTTGTTACAGTAGCATTATGGTGTAGGTTTTATCATTGTGTTGTTGTAACTGTGTCATATAGACATATCTTAGTGTCTAAAGTTTTGGGTCCGAGAGGATCTTGTTCTTGAATCTTTTCTTCATTAGGTTGTTGGAAGACCGGATGTCCATAGCAGGCCCTTACATCTCCTCACCAGTTCTTCCCCCTACTCACCCTTTTACTGCAACTTACTGACTAAAGTTAGATCAAGACCTCACTTACCTATGCATTTCCTGATCTAGGATTTTGAGTTAAAGTGATATAATCTTTAGACTGCATCCATTAAACCATCCTTTTAAACTATTAATTGTGACATACAAACTGATGGGCCTTGGGCTTACCTCTGCTGCAATCCAGAGGTGACTTGGGATGTAGAAGAGGAATCAACGTACATGTTTAAAAACTCATGAAAACTTGTGTATATGTTAGTACCAGGTCCCTGAAGTCTGAAGCAAGTTCCTAGGTCATCATTATATAGGTTCAAATCATCTACAAAATTTCTGGTATGGTTACATGTTTGTTTTGATGCTTAGATTTGCTTATGATATGGTGAATGCTTGAGGTATTCTTGAAATGGTTGGTCTTGTACTTGGATATGGCATATGATAGTTGGTTGGATGAGTGAGAAACACTCTTATGTATGGTACATATTGTATGAGACAGATCTGCAAAAATACAGTGATGGTATTTCTAGTATTTATCATTGGTACATCTTGTTGAGTTGAGTGTTGATACATATCTTGTATTTATTGGTACATGGATGAGGGATTTTGTTTGTGATGTGTTGTTGAATTTTTTGGTTTAGTTTGAGGCTACATAACAATGAGATTTTGATGTCTAGTTCATGTGAGGGTTTATTATATATGATTATTATTGTTTGCACATGTATAGCATATGACTAGAGAGACATTATTACACATGGTTTGAGTTATATTCTTGAGATACTAAGCATGAGATCTATGCTATCATATATGATATGTTGAGGAGATTGTTGGTATATGTTGGTATAGGTTATTGGTACAAGTTGACTACAGGTTTTTGGCACGGGTTGGTTACAGGGTGTTGGCACAGATTGGTACAGGTTTACAGTGGTATATTTCACAGTGACAGTGTGAAAGTGGTTTCATCAGTTATTTGGCACTAATATTTCAGGGCGGTTGCATGGGGAAAGGATAGGTGGTTGTGGCCACCTTCCAGTTGTAGTCGAAGAACATAGGGGGTTGTAGCCTCCTTCTAGTTAGAGCCAGAGAATTGGGGATTTGAAGCTTCCGTCAGGTTGTAGCCTAAAAATATAGGGGGTTGGAGCCTTATTCCAGTTGCAACTAGAGAACAAAGGAAGTTGGTGCTAACAATGAATGTACTTCTTAAATACATATACGAAAAATCATTCTGTGTTTTTCTCCCGCATTGGGTTTCCACGTAAAAATACTGGTGTATTGTGTATGTGTTTGATTGGTCATTGTTCATGGTTTATTTATTCTGCACTTGTTGAATGATATTGGTAAATTGATCATAAAGTTAAAAACACTCATATACTATGGTTAAAAATGATTAAAAATCTATATTACTAATTCACCCCCCTCTTAGTAATCCAACAATTGGTATCATAATAGGTCATTCAAGAGACAGTTTAACCACTGGAAGGAAATCATGGATTACTCTAAGATTGGGATACCACAGTTTGATGGGGAAGATTATTCCTTCTGGAGAAGAATAATGAAGACACACATACAAGCACTAGGATTTGATGTTTGGCGATCAATGGTAGATGTATACAAAGCACCAATCATTTCTCCAACAAATAAAGATGGAAATAAAATTGAAGAAAATAATTCAACAGCTACAAGTGCACTCTTGAATGGTTTGTCTAAATAAATATACACCAAAGTTATTCATTTTGATTCCACAAAGAACATTTGGGTCAAGTTGAAAAATGTATACGAAGGAGATGAGAAATTCAAAGAAGTTAAATTTCAAATTTTCAGAGAAAATTTTGAACAATTGAAGATGAATGAAGATGAGAACATAACTTCCTACTTTATACAAGTTGATGAAGTAGTAAAAAATATCAAAGGCTTGGGATACGAGTTAAATTAACAGGTCATTTTCAAAAAGGTATTGATATCTCTACTAGTGATATTTGATTCAAAGATTTCAACACTAGAAGAGAGAGAGGATCTAGCTATACTGACCATGGATGAGTTGCATGGGACACTCACAGCTTATGAGATGAGAACAGAGAAAGATAATATTATTACAAAAGAAGAAACATTCAAAGAATCTAATAATTCAAAGAAAAAGGGAAAGCAAAAGGAAAATTCAGATAGCAGCAACAGTGACATCTTAGAAGACGATGAAGAAGTAGCCAACTTCATGAGAAGACTAAAAAAAGGAACCAAAAAATATAGAGGTAAGCTTCCATTGATTTTTTTATTTTTTTTATGTCATTGGTTATTTTTCTAACAAATTCCCCCATAAGAAAAAAAAAGGAATGAATAAGATGAGTCAAATAGAAAACATACAAAGGAAAAAAGAACCAAAAATATTTTTTTCAAGAAAAAAGTTTGCACCAAAGAAGACAACACCTCATCAAACGAAGATGAAGTTAGTGCAAGTGATATAGAAAGGGTTATATTCATGGAAGTATAATATTATGATGAAGAAGGCTCTGAAGAAGAATATTAAGAGGTAGAAGTTGACTACAGAGAATAATTGTTGAGTGCCATAGAAGTTATAAAACGCGAGAAGAAGAAAAACAAGTCACTTCAGAAAGGACTAAAAGAAAGGGGAGTTTAGAAATCAGACTCTGAAGAACTAGAGAATATGATCACTAAATTAAAAATACAAATAGAGAAAGACATGAGAATTGAAGAAACACTTAGATAAAAAAATAGAAGAAAGAGACAAGATCATTGGAAATTTGGAAGCAGAGATTGTCACATTGAGAAAGGATATTTAAAAGAAAAACATGCAGAAAAACTCCAAAGTTTTGAACGATGTTATTAGCAGTCAAATACAAAATCATGAAAAGTCTGGACTATGATACAACCATATAGAAAATGGATCAAGTTCCAAAACAACAGATCAAGTAACAAAAACAAGAAACTATGCATAGACAATCAGAGGATCTCCTGAGAAGAAAGAAGACAAGAAGTTTCACGAGGAAGATCATAAAGACATTCATCCACCAAGAAGATTCATATTTCAGAATCAATGGTATTCAAAAACAAGAAGGCCTCAAGAAGAATAAGGGTTCATAAAAGTAACTCATTTTATAAGGTATACAACTCCCAGGTATCAAAATATCTTCCTTGGTTTATGTTATGCATGTAACAATTTTGGACATAAGGTTGTAAATTGCAGAGCTCCTAAATCAAGTGGTGCATAGTATTATTGGGACTATGTACTGGGGAGTACCCCTGTATGTTGAAGGGAAATTATTCTACCTCAAAACTATCATAAATCCCACGCATGTGTTTCCACCCTCAAATCATGTGAAAAACACCTCCAAAAATGGTGAAAGAAGAGGATTTCTATAGGATATCCATTGTGCCATGTGTAGAGGATTCCCATGTGTGCAAAATTATCCCAAATGTGCCTTAGAGGATGTGACTAATGACTCAAAATATGTGTACTACCTAGAGAATTGGTATGAACCAATGCCTTGAAATGATCAAAAGTCAATGAATAACAGTCAAGTTTGAGGGGGAAACCTCTGTTTACAATATATTCAATGTAAAAGATGAGAAAATATGCTCCTAAAACTAGGTATCCTTGGTATATATATAGGATAGAAAGGATACAATTATAATGAAAGGGTACAATGAAGGGTTCTATCCAACCTACTAATATAACACTAGAAATATAATAATTCAATATCTAGGGATTAATAAGGGGTTGTATACTTAACACGGGGTTTTGTTTAGGGATTAACATGCCCCTCCCCTTAAACCAAGTGTTGTTCTCAACATTTGACTAATTGGGAGTGTTTCTGCATGAAGAAATCATCTTCCCATGTCGCCTCTTTCACTAGTAGGTTCTTACATTTGATGAGGTACTCAATAATTGCTTGATTTTGTAGTTGATTAATATTTGTTTCAAGGATTTTTTCTGGTTATAGTATGATTTTCACTTCCTCATGAATCTCTGATTAAATAATTTGTATTGGTATCTTATCACCAATTACCTTTTTTAAGAAAGAAACATGGAAGACTGGATGTACACATGAATATGGAGGAAACTCCAATTTGTAATTCATACTTCCAATCCTTTGCAACAACTTATAGGGGCCATAATATTTGGGTGCTAATTTATTTCCATTCTTTTATTTCTTGAGGGACATATTTTTATATGGTTGTAGCCTAAAAAATACCCAATCCCCCACTTCAAATTCTCTTTCATTGTTGTGTTTATCTTCTTGTAGTTTCATCCTATTTTGTACCATAACCAATTTATCCTTCAATAGTTTGAGAACCTCTTGTTGGTGCCCTATGTGGTCCTCCACTTCTTGAAACTTTGCAGTCTCTTTCAAGGGAGATGTGATGGATAGAGGATGATATTCATAAAGTACCAAAAATGGGGATATTTTTTATGAAGTATGGAAGGATGTGTTGTACCATCATTCTTCCAAGGAAAACCACATGATCCATTGTGTCTGTTTATGATATGCAAAGAAATTAATATATCCTTCGAGATATTTATTCACAATATCAATTTTCCCATCGGATTAAGGATGTTAAGATGAATTGTGAGCCAATTGAGTACCCAAAGAAGAAAATAATTCAGTCCAAACATTTCTAGTGAAAATTGGATCTCTATCACTTACAATAATATTGAGGACTCCATGTAGCTTTTGAATTGTTTCCATGAATATTGCAGCTATTATACTTGCTTTAAAATGATTGTTGGAATCATTTTCATTGATGTCAAAGGATTAATGATGTCATTAATTTCATATTATATAATTACAATATACACAACATTTCAATATTG
Organism: Picea engelmannii; assembly: GCA_009831015.1. Classification (NCBI taxonomy): domain Eukaryota; kingdom Viridiplantae; phylum Streptophyta; class Pinopsida; order Pinales; family Pinaceae; genus Picea; species Picea engelmannii. The sequence goes on from ML795272.1 coordinate 95,995, forward strand.
ATTTATATATATAGGTTTACAAGTATATTAAAAAATGAATGCATGTGAAAAAGTAAAAAGTGAAATGGTGGTTTCAAACCCGTGGGTTTGGGGTATTTTCCCGTGGTATTGGGAATTAATTATTTAATTGAGGGACATGTCCCTTCATGAAGGGTTATGAAAAATTATAAAAAGAGAAATCATTGAGAGAAAGTGTGTGTGTGAAAAATGGATTAACAAAGATTGAATTGTGAAATCCATTTTAGGTCATATTGGCATTTTCACGATAAATTTTTTATAGAATGTTTCACACCTTGCAATTCAGAAGAAATGGAGGAAATATCTTGGTGTACCTAGGGTCAAAATTGCAGATGTTATTTTTTTACTCTTTCAGAGATATGCCTCTTGGAAGTTAGGGTTACTAAATGATCCTAAAATATGTTTCAAACAGGTCAGCTTGGTACTTTCACTATAAATTATTTTCTCTGATGTTTCAGAACCTGGTATTTTATAGAGATAGAGAAGATTTCTTGTTGTACATGTGGTAACAATTGAATATGTTTTTTTTCTATAATTTTGTAGATATTCCATCTGGAATTTAGGGCTCATGAATGCTCCTAAAATCAATTTCAAATAGGTCAACTTGGAACTTTCATTATAACTTATTTTCTGTGATGTTTCATACCCTGAGAGTTTACAAATATAGAGGAGAGATATTTATTAAATGTGATAAAAACATCAAATTCTGGTTGACTATTCTTTCAGAGATATGCCTTGTGGAAGTTAGGGTTCCAAAATGCTCCTGAAATAAGTTTCAAACGGGTCATCTTGGAACTTTAGCTATTACTTATTTTATGTGGTGTTTCAGACCCTAATATTTTCAAAGACATAGGAGATATATTGATGTACTTGTGGTAAAAATATAAAATTTTGGTTCACCATAGGTTCAGATATATGCTCTGTGGAAGTTAGGGTTCTTGGATGCTCTTGTAATCAGTTTCAAACAAGTCATATTGGTACTTTTGTTATAATTTATTTTCTGGGATGTTTCAAACCTTGATATTTTGCAGAGACAAAGGAGACATACATAAGCACCTGAGATAAAAAAAAAAAAAAATTAATCATATTTGACAAATTGGATATGTGGCATGTTTTATAAGTTCGTTCTTGGGAAGAGGCCCAAAACAACAAGATTTTGGAAAGTTTCCAATTGGAAAATCAATTTTTTTTCAGACCTAGTAAAGGAAGAAGTAGTGAGTAGACCTGGTGAAGGAAGAAGAAGTGAGTAGACCTGGTAAAGTAAAAAATCAACAAGAATACCTAGTGAAGGAAAAAATATCAAGTAGAATCAGTGAAGGTTGGTGCAACTCAGATATTGGTGTCTCTTGTTAAGTTGGTGCTTAGCATGGGGATTGGTGTCTACAATAGATTGGTTTCGACGAATACCTATATGAAATTGGTGTATCTTATAAGTTGGTTCTTAGAAGTGGGGATTGGTGTCTCCAATAGAATGAAGATAAAGTAAAAGGAAATTTTGATCGGAAGTCCAGACAAAGAGATTTCAGGAAGGGGATCAAGTTCTATTGTGGGACAAAAGGAGAAAAAAACCAGGACTGCATCAAAAGTTTGATAGTCTTTGGCTAGGCCCCTACAAAATAGAGGAAGTGTCTGGGCCAGACTCTTTCTACTTATCCATGAAAAAAGGGAGGAGGATGCCACTACTAGTAAATGGATCTCTCCTCAAACATTATTTCCAAGATGGCACATGACTTCTTCAGGGCCCATTCTCCAGGTAAGTAGGTAATTCATTTTGATTCCTTGCATTTTCATCTTGATTTTTCATACTAGTTTAGATGCATTTAATTTTCGTTTCTCTCTATTTGCACATATTGATTTCATGCTTAATTTAGAAACTTTTGAAAAATGTCAAAAAATTGTTTTTTCTAGCTTAATTGGTTTTCATTATGATCATATGAGAACAAGGATGAGTAGTCCATCCTGCACTTGACAGTTTGATGTTTCTTTGGAGGACAGGTCTACCAAGAGATGTTGCAGTTCTCATGCAATCTACGGCGAGCACATATCCCCAAGTAGGAGTCAGATGTTATCCCCTTTTTGTGGATAATTAAGGACATTATGTCTTGAGGCCCTCAGGTTGCATATATGGAGTATCGAGAGACTACATGACCAGCAATACCATTTTCATAGATGGAAAACCCACTCACCACCACAGATGGTCATAGATTTGCATATGGAATCCACCACATCAGTTGGCTTCTAGAAGGAAGTGGGCCTCACTCCATGAGGTACAAGTCAGTATTATGGTGAGCATCATTTCAATATTTAAGCCATTTGATTATCTTGTATCTTATATTGCTCTAGATTTCATGATATATGCTTGGACATTATCCCTTTTTCCCTGCTTCGGCTTGGTGGTTGGCATTATTCCCTAGTAATTTATTTTCCTTGGGGATGGGTTTTCTACTAGGAACTCCCTTAATGACCCGTCGTACCATTCTCGACCATACTTAATAATTCCCACCATTATTCCCCTTCATTTCCTTATTTCTTTGGATTTTAGGGTGTATTGAACCAAGAAGGGTTTATCCCTCATTCTATGGGAAGAAGGGGTTGAAGGCCTCGAGGGATTGATGTTGGTTAAAAGATAAAATCCTTGTATAAAAATTCTAAATGCTTCACCCAGGGATCACTCAAGAAATAAGTGAAACATTTATCGTTGAGTAAAGGGGACCCACAATATAATAAATAATGCTTAAAAGGTTAGTTGAAGGATAGGAGGTCTCATCATGGGCCAACCTATCACATCCATGAATATCTAGTGGCATGACATTGTCATCATCTAGTCACCAAACCAGAGCAATGGCTCTCAGTTGCATGGTTGGGAGAAAGGGAGTCTCATCACGAACGAGCCTTCTCATTTCCACTAGGTTTTTTTGGGTGGCATTGCCATCATCTGGTCACCGTGCTAGGGTAGTGACCTTCAACCTCTCCTTATGTTATATTGAAATAAAATAAAATAAAATAAATATAAAAGGCAATTGATGGGCTTGGAAAAAATGCATTGCAGATGAAGGTACCACACACCCTCTACAAAGGCACCCATGAATGAGACACGATGACCCCTTATATGTCATGATCCCTATGCACATTGAGTCTTGACCCCAACCACTTCATCCACTTTACACGGCTTAGAGAGGGATCTCTTGGAAGATCTCCTTGACCTAGGGAAATATCTACCCAATAGGACACCTTGTCAACCCTCCCATATTCAAGCTTGACAAGTCACATAGTGTCTTTGAGCAATTAGTTGTTTGATATAATGATCTTTAATACACGTGATTAAATGGATTATTTGTTGATTGGATTCACTTATCATGATATTATGACTTCCGATCCTTGGAGTGTGTGCACATTTGTCTTTGCAGGACCTAGTTGGTGGACAATTTTGGGAGAACAGGCCTAGCTTGGGCTTCCATGGGGCTACAATCCCACAGGTTGGATGCCAAGGGCCCGCATGCCGGATGAGAAAGATCATACTTGGAAGTACTTGATGATGAATTGGGCAACATAGCCTAACCCTCACTTTCCAAACGATTTTCCTAGGAGGGGAAAAATGTCCTCTTTTTTAAGCTTGACGTCATGTTTGGGGGGCTAGGGCATGGTGGTGAGATGGTATTCATTGGCACTTGGAATTTTTGAGTTTTTTTAGGATTTGACGATGAAGGAAGACATTTGGATGCTTGAAACGTGGCTTTGGGAATATTTACTACCCTCATACATCACCAACGACCTTCTCCTAGTGCCAAAACATCCCCTGAAGGGATGACGTTCTTGTAAATTAGGGTATTATTTGTGCAAAAAGTGAAACTTTAAATGAAATTTTTAATATTACTTTGTTAAGGGGGAAATATTAGGGTTGTTGACCCCTAATATTATGATTTACCCCTTAATTTGTGGACAAGTCACCTTGGTGACATTTGTATAAATAAGAGATCATAAGATCTCATTTTAACATAACTCTCCCTCAGTGTGAGAAGTATTGGTCTGAAATTTTCACTATATTTGGAAAGATTGTCTCTTTTAGCTCTTTTTTATGGTAATCTCTTGATGTTATGGTTGATGGGAGTGATGCACTAGCCTTGGAAGGCGTATCTCTTGTTATTGTGGTGGATTATCTTGGCATTTTTCCTTGAATTGGTATGGTTTTTACTCTCATTCTATCATTTGTTTCAAGTCAAGGTTATTATGATAGGAGCTAGGTGGGAATTATAAGGACATACACCCCCACCATAGTCTTCATCATTTTATTCTTCATCTTATTGATTTAACAAGCATTTTCTAAGAGAAGTATAAGGGAATACACCCTCCCCCTTAGCTTAAACCCTAGCTAGAGAAACTTGCCTTAGGAAGTAAATGGGCTTACACCCCTAAGGAGGTAGCTTCTATAGCTCCTTCTTTATTTGAATCCATTAACCCAATAGTAAAGGCACTATTCATACTTTTGTTTTGCATTGGAGATATAAAATCATTGTCTGGGAAACACAAATTTTGATCTTTTGAAAGGTTTCTTGCTTGAAGTTGGCTAGCCTCATTGAGAGGAGTATTCCCCTACTAGGGCATCCCCTCTCTCCTATTACTTTAATTTTTGTTACAAACTTTAACCTTCAACCATTAGGTTTGAATAAACCTAGCTACTAACACTCTCTTAACTCCTAAACTAACCCCATACTAGCTCTCTAATTTCACTCACCTAGTCTACTAACTAGGGCGCACCTTTGTTGAGATCAATTCATGCTTCCAGGATTTTCTTCCCCTTTCTTTTTTCCCGACTTATGTTTTTCCATTTCTTTTCCCTCTTCTATACTTTCCCTTTTTTCCCCTTTTCCTTTCTTCCCTTCTTCTATCCCTTTCTAGTTACCATACTTATTTGTATTTCAAAAATCGATGGGTCCGTGAGTAGGTGGGTTCGTGGGACTTCATCCACATCCATTTTCCTATGCCACTAGTCCGAGCGACCACCCTACTGTATTATAATTAGCCTTTTTTTTAACTTAGAGGTTTCACGGGGTCGAGCTTTCATCCTCCAAATTCTTCAATCTCCACTTTGCACCCTAAAATTTGTGGTCCTCATTTTAACCATCAAACTTGTCACGGATGTTGAGTCCCTAAAAGCATTTTTGTTTCCTGCATGCGAGTCTGACCGACCGTTTTTCTACACTTTAAATTATTTTTTATCATCCACAAGTGTGGGTTGGCGGGTTCATCAAAAACTTCATATTAAAAATTACTCTCGTTCGTCCTCTCCATTATCGCATTTTTTCCAATATGCATTGAATGTTGTTTAATGCTAACAACTAATTTTGCAGGCTTCGAAGAGATTGTCATTAATGGAAAAATACTTGAGGATATTATTCATTAAATTGCATTAATTCCTCATTTTCCAATGGATTATATTAGTGTCATCTCTCTAAAATGATTTATTTCAAGTTATTATTCAGTTGAAGAATACTCTCATCAACCTAATGGCAGTAGTAGCTAGACAACAATTCTGTGGAGATACTTTGAATATTTTTGGTCGTGAAGACCAGAACTTTCAGTGGTCTAGATCATATTCATATTACTCTTCTCCTCCTGCACAAAAATATGTAATCTGGGAATTCGGAATTTCTCATGTAGGGTGTGTTCCTGAGGTATTTGACTGTAAAGAACTTGTTGCATGGTGTGTTGAGAAGTACGTGTCAAGCCAGAGAATTATACAACTCCAAGATCATTCCCTCATTTCCCTTTCACCACATTTTTTTCATAGGATGTTGAATCTCCCAGAGCCAACACTTACCTTCAAAGGAGAAGACTGCAGAGATTTTCTGAAGAAACATAAAAAATGGCTTGGCTCTCCTGCTTGGATATTTGGATAATCTTGTGACTATTCCAGAAGACATAAACAGGATCCAGGTCGATTATTTTAAAAACCCGTTTCGAGAGATTGTGTGTTTGTTTACCAAGTTGACAAATAAGGAAATAATTGCTACCATTTCTTGCATGATTCTTTATATTTTATATTTTACAGTAAAAGAACAGGTTATCTTTGACTGGGGAAAATCGTTTTCCATCAAAATCTCATCCCAGTTATCACATTACAAAAGGAACAAAAAATTATTATGGCTTCCTATTTGGTATTTCTATAGTGTATTGTTGTCAATTTCCAAACTTGACTATAAGTAAGAGGGTGAACTATGAAATAGACCCAGTTACCTTCCGATATCAAGCATTGTGGAGAAACAAGACTTCTCTGTATTTTTACGAATTTTACAATGATTTTGTCTCAATATTCAAAGGGTTTTTGTTTGGTAAAAATACCCCCGGGATATCTGACCAAGCTAACAAATTCTTGGAGAAAAAGGGAACGATAGAAAATATGGAAAATCACGGTGTCATGAGGATATTTTGTTCCAAAGAAAATCCCTCCTTTCTTCCATATCATGTATCTGAAAAATTGTTTATTACAGAAGTGGTGAGGAAATACAACTTTTGGCTACATTTTTTCCATGAAAAAAGGAAAAAAAAATTCATCCCCTTTCCATGGAAGATTGGAAATTTTATTTTCAGAAACATAAATAAAATTGATGAGTTTTCAAGCCATTTCAATAACATGAGCTTAAAATATGTTGAAAAGATCAAGGGATTTGATCCTAACAAAATATTTGTGGAACACATGCTTTCGGTAGGATTCAGTAACTCATTCATCCAGAATACCTTGAATGAAGAAGAAGAAGGTAACAACCAAAGTACTCATGTACACGAGGATGGTGACCTAGAAACAATACTAAGCACTAACAAGTTGTATAAGAAAAAAGGAAAAGGTCTCAGTGAAAGGAGCGCCCAGTCTCCAATTGTTAATCCCAAAACTACCACATCCCAGAGCAATGCTCCAATGGCTCACCCAGTTATAAATATTTCCAACAGTAGTTCAAGCGGTGGAGGAGAGAAGAATCCCCCCCCTAGGAAAATTGAGAATTCGCATAAGTTGTCTATAAGAAAGAAAAGAAAAAATTTGATACAAGAGGAAGAGTAAAACATCATAGAAAATGATATCCAAATATTTTCTCTGGATGGCATGGAGATGGAGGTGGATACTGAGAAAATATTTACTGCGATGAAATAGACAAAAATTGTAACTCAACAAAATGTTTTGTTGGAAGTTGTTGCAAATGAGGTTTTTTGTGAAGAGTAATCCTTCACTTTTCAAAGTGTTTTTTTTTTAAGGAGTCTAAAAAATTGATTGTGGAAAGAGGTGATCAAAAAAATAAAAAAGGAAAATCTTTCTCAGAGGTTGACCTGAAAGACATGCGGCCATCCCAAATCTATAAATTTCACAAGCAAGCCGGTAATGCTCTTGATGATTCCATTGATGGTTTGATTCTCTTTATGATTCCATTGATGGTTTTATTCTCTTTTTGATGGGTTGGAAGTTGAAAATGCCAAGCTAAAATAAAGGATCCACTGATGTTGTATTACCATTTGGAATCAAAGTTTCTAACATGACGGAATTGAGAAGAAGAGAGGAGGATTTTCCTTCCCCAAGTCGAATAAAACAGCTAAATGCTTGTTGGAAGGAAAAGATTAGAAATTTGAATAACATTGTTCAATCATGTAGCGAAGCCATACTAAAAAGAGAATATTTTTTCAAGAGACTCGTGGAGATAGATCTAGCAGGAGTTACTAACAAAGTACAAGACCCTAAATTAATTCTCAACTCAATGTTTCTAACAAAGAAACAATTTGACGAACAAGTTGAGATATTTAAAGGGTTATCAGTTGAAAAATTTTATGGCATACTCGAATATAATGAAGATGAAGTAGACAATTGGCTAGTTGATTATTCCATGAAAAATAAATATATTGAGGAAGCGGTACATGGTATTTATCTTGACTTAAGAGACTTGGAAGCTAAGTTATTCAACATTAAAATATGGCATGAAATAAACATCGCATCAATGAAAAGTTCTATTGAAGATGGTTCAGAAAGGAAATCGACAAATTAACCAAAGACAAGAAAGAAATAGTTGAGATGGTTCCTATAATCGTCAATGAATACAATAAAAGGACAGAAACAAGCAAGTGAAGATATGCGAGAGACCATCATATTAAGTTTATGTTGATCACATTTTTCTTTCTTTATCATTTTGTCATCCAGTTACTCTGCTTCTTTGACTAGAAAGGTTTAATTGAAATCTAATAACTTGTCCCTGTCTTCTTTCCAGGTCTTTCTAATCTATCATTGCCCATCATCCTCCTTCTAAAACTTACTTCTTGTTTATATTTTATTTATGCTTCGTGGGAGCCCCAATCCCAGTCCTAAGGACAAACACATTTAAATTTAAAATCTTTGTAACATACTATATATTTTTCAGAAATCCCAAGAAAACTATTTCGGGATCAGTTTTGATTGTACTTTGTAACTATGAGTTTTAAGTATAAAGTATTTAAGATTGATCTATCATTATCTTTATTTGATCTCCCCATTTTTTTACTCTATTAAAGTTCTCTTATGCATGAAAACTATCTTCTTTTATTTTATGTGATAAAAAATCTTTAGTTTAACTATGATGGATGTGAGGAAATTTTGTCTATGTTTTTCTAATGTATGAAGAATGTGGTTCATGGTCATCTCTCAGGAACTCTCTTTAAAAAAATAAAACATTTTCTTTCTTGTTATCTTTTCTTGAAATATTTATATTTCTTTGATTATCATGAAGGAATTTTGCAAAGTCCTATATTCTAAAAATCTAGAGTCATGAGAAAATATTAAAACAAAGAAGAGTACCACCTCTATAAAAATGCAGGGGGATTTGTATCCTCGTGAGGTTGTCGTTTCAGTCCTGACGGATTCAAGCATCAACAACCTGTTGATGGGGCCTAAATCCCCTGATTCAACAGTAGGAACCAAACCCGCCACCGAGGCTCAATTAGACTCTGCAACGTTTGGAGTGGAATGGTTCTCCAGATCTTGCGATCTGGCCAAATTATCGATGGGATTTGTGTTTTCTGGTGAAGGCTCTTCCTTCAGCTAGGACAGTTCTTTTTTCGTATTTCTCTTGGGTGGCGCTGATATGAGAGAGGCAAGACAGTATAAAACAACTTGACAAATAATAGGACAGAGGTTTTAACTAGAGGAAAGAGGTTGAGCTTGGGATAACCCGCTGCTCAAACATGCAGATAGTGATTCTATGCCACAAGGCCTAGTACTAATACATTAACCAAATGAACATCCAATTACTATCTAAGAAAAACTGATTAATCAAAAGAAACACATGCGTAATCAAGATCATGGTAAGAAAAATAATTCATCTACCATAGCATTCATCACATAACAACACAACGATTTATCCTCATCATTAAAGCAAAGAATATCAAGACATTACACCAAATAAGTTGACAACATAATTAATTGCTCTTACTCATTTACTGCATCATTCATGGAACAGGAAAGGAAGTAATTCTTCTCCAACTCCAATCACATACATCTGATGAAAATAGCTTGTCTTTGGTCCAGAAGGACTTCTCAATTCACAGCAGTCTCAAAATAATTATCAACAGCCAAAAAAAAGGGAGTTCTTACAACAACCATCTACCCTTTACTCATCGATCGATGTCTCTATTTATAATCTAAAATTCAACTGTAATTAACGGCTAAATACAATTTAGGCCAAACAAAAATTGCCACGTAGAGTGATCATCCAATAGTTTCTTTCAATGGTCCACCTGAGATGCCTCTTGAAAAGGGTGGCTTCTTTCATATTCAGACCAGCTAATAAATAGATTTTCACAGGTTTGAGACCATGGGAACCCGTGTTGTTCCATAGGGGAGCATATGCTCCTCTGATGTCTACTGCATGTGCCCGGTATTTTACCAAACTGGAGTTCAGCAGTTGCATCATGGCTCGAGCTCGGATCGAATGACCTGCGAATTGTTGCACTTGTCATGTCATTGCATCGGTGACTTTTGCGCACCCTTCAGCCCAGAGAGAGTCTTGTATGGAGTGTGTCTTGAACACATCGCTCAGGTTAGTGAATTCATCAGGAGTGTTGAATTTGGGGAGACCGACATTTTTCATTACTTTATTAATTTTACCCCAGTGTTACTGGCACTTGGCCCATTGCTTTTGGATTTCTTAGTGTGGGTCCCAGGTCATCTTCGCCCAATATTCGACAAATTTATTCATGCGGTCGAAACTACTTTTTCCAACCAGTCGAATGCCATGATTTTCCTTTTCTGGACCCTGTTGGACCACTTCAATGTATTGCGTCTCTCCACTGCTAACTATGCCTTTTCGTGCCATTTTTCCATCTCTTTGCATGTTGTGAGTGCCATGAGAGTATCCTCCTAGAATTCAACTATGTTCTCGGTCAATAGGTGCCTTTCCTTCTTGAACTCGTTATAAACTTCGTTGAACTCTTCCTTCATATATGTGGTGGTCTATGTAGCCCCTTTATAGTATTTGACAAGATGGCCCAGGTGTTCAAGCTCCTCCCAGGTGTTGGCTAGTTCCTTTTCATCTCTCCTGGATATATCCTGGGTGGCATCTGAGAGGGATTTTCCTACGCCGATCATTTCAAACATGTGAGCGTCTACAGTGTTGATTAGGTTCTCTTATGTGGTAACCACGATGGATTGATCCAAAGTAATCCTTCGCCTCTTCATGGTCCTTTGAACAATGACCTTCCTCTTTTGATCGTAAGAGATTGCATAGATGTCTTCCACTTCATCTACGGGTTCTGGCATCTGTTGATCTCCCCATGAGAGGTTGTTCCTCAAACTACCTATGGTGTATATTCTCTTAGGATTGGGTTCTTGAATTTCTTCGCTCTGTTTTGTGCATCCGTCCTCTACTTTTCATTCTCCTGGGACTTGAATATTGGGTGTGATGGAGGCATCGGGCATAGACTCATTGCTTACTTATTCACCGGTCGTAGAGCTGTTGATTCTCTTTTGTGGAGTTTCGCCACTCGATCTTGCTTCTGCTTCCTGTCTGTTAGAATCTCTTGTGTCGAGGCCACCTTCGGACCCTGTTTCCATCTGTGAGGCCTGCTTTTCTTGGACCTAGGGCTCAGGAGAAGTGGTTTTCTCAGACCATTTTCCTCTTGGAATCGCATCGGGGTGCCGTGAGTGGGTTCTGGACTCCCGTCATTGTTGTAAATATGTATAAGAGTACTCAAGGGATTGGGCACTTGTGTCTCTATCGAGACCCGACCTGTCTCTGGTTGAGTTGTCCCTTCTTCCAAGGGATTGATCGATGATGTTGTGGGTTCAAGGTTGCCCAACCCATGGGCGTTGTTGGGGACTGTGGACCCAGGTTTACTCTGTCGAGATACTCTGAACAACAGTTGACGCTTCAGGTCCTATTAAAAGATACAGGTCATCCCACATCTATTTCATTAGTAACTCAGTTTGTTGAAACAACAATGTACCCCTTTCTCATGCAGCTTGATCTTCCATAAGATCCCTGATTTGTACCAGGGATTCCTGGTGAATTCCCACAGCTTCAATGTCTTCTTCAGGATCGCTTATTTCTTCATCCAATTCATGTGCAACTACTTCTCTCGGGCGGCGGCTAATTTCTTGAACTACCTGCTCCATAAATGTTGCTTGTTCTTCGTGGCTCATAGCTCTAAACCTAGTTCCTCAAGGATCAACTCTCCTGGACGCCACGACATTCCAGTCTTGGGCGTTTTCAGTAAATATTTCATCTTCAAACTGGTTGTGATCATAGGGCCAACAGGATGATACCTGTGATGCATTTTGTAGGACCAATCCCTTCGGATCATGTTTGCGAAATCGACCTATTTGGAACCAAAATTCCAATTGACCTAGACCAAGTTGTTTAGCATGCGCGGTATATTTGACCATGCAGAACCCGATATGAAACCCATATGGTATGAAATCCCGCTTCTTGTCTTTCACTAAAGTTGCATTGTATCTTTGTAGGATGGTTTGATAGAAAATTTCCCCTAACACTAGCCGGTCGGGAACATAAATGGGTAAAAAGTGGGGTGCTCCTATGGCACCAAAAACTATGATGTAGGTTTCTCGTTCTTCCAAATACCAGTGGAATATTTTGGCTATAACCTTCTTTGCTTCATCTGATAATCTAGGGAATTCTCTTTTGAAGAGAAAGGAGTAAATGCGTGCAATAAACTGATCACAGATGACAGCATAGGATTTTTTGTACCTGTTTTACCATAGGATGTTGAAGTATACATGGACAGCCAGCTCCGAAGGGCTCCAATTCAGATTCATCCCAGCAAAATAATTCCTGGAGCAGATCACGTCCAGTAGATATGAATCCATGTAGAAGGCGGGGGTATCTCCCTCCTTCGGCTCCTGAGCCTGTCTTATGCAGGTTCTTCACTGTTTGGAGATGATGGCACCCCCTGTACCTGAAATAGCGATTGTAAAATCCAGAGGCATCCAAGCCTCTGAAAATCGGGAACAGTCTTTTTCCCCATGTAACCTGCAAAGTAAAGCCATGAGGTATATGTATGGTTCCTTGAGATTGGTCATTGGGTACCAGCCAACAGTCCGGTTCGTGAATTTTTTGTCTTCTCTCCACCAAGACAACATGAATTTTCTGGTATTGTGTGATGCATAGAAACTTAAGATGAAATTGGTGCTCAGCTTTAGCTCAGAATATTTGATCTTATAGTAGTTATGAACCTCTGATGGCAGGAATAGTCCGACGCACTCGCCATTATCATCATTAATCAAACACTTTTTGGCATCATTGTGGTCAATGATCCACTTCAGGAACTCAATGCAAGGAAATACTAGAGATCGGCTTGCCACCCTGTGCAGATAAACCCTATGGATGTTGGGGAGAACCTCATCATCGAGCTTCCTCATTTCAGGATCGCTATGCAGGGTATATTCGAGGGGTTCTTCTTTCTTGATTTTATTGAAAAATTCTTCCCAGCGAGGAAATTCCATCATGGCTCCAATACTTGCCTCCGTGTCTCTAAAAGCTGGGGGTTGGACAAAAGGCTCCTTGGTGATTCTCTTAATGATGGATACTGGCTTGGGAATGAATTCGAATTGTCTTGGAACTGATGGGGAGGAGCCTTCTCCTACTTCTGATTCCTGCAGCTTAGGGGCTCTCGGCGATTTCCCGGTGGATGGCTTCTTCGGAGGCATTATTCCTGCAATTTAAAATGTCATTTGAACATGTGTGCAGAGCAGCGTTGAGTGAGAATATATAAAATGGAGCGCAAAAAAAAAAAAACAAGCGAACCCATACCTATAATGTTGGCTATGATAACGATTTTAATACTCACTGGACTTTGAATGCTTCCTATGGACTGTTAGCTTCGCTCTCCTGTCTTCCCTGAACTTCTTGTTGCATAGTATGGGATCATACACAATGACTCGAAAGGAATATAACTGGGAGATACTATCAGTCATATTAGTTAGTTAATACGAGTAATGAACGCAAATTCAAAATAAACTACTCTTGTATTTTCTACGGATAAATTCTGACTGGTTGACGGCGGAGGTGTGGATGGAGATGCATTGTATCGGTGAGTTTAACGGTTCCTTTTGATTCACGCATGAGTCAGTAACTAATGAGCAATCCACGAATTAACTGAGAACTGTAAATGCAACGTACCTACCACACTCTGGGGTTACCACATCACGTCACTTGGTGAATGAATCGGGGATCGATTATTATCAGATTGTGTACTTACATTGATAGGTTATTGATGAAAATTCTGATGCCGATGATATAGGGGTTAGTGATTGGGGGGGTTACTCTTTCTTTCGTGTGGTTCGTACTATTACATATTTATGCCGAAACCGATCGAATCGGTCTTCGGAAAAATCCTTCCCGAGGTTTATTCATGGGAAAGAATCATTTCTTTAGCCGACGCCGATGAGGGTCCGTATTTAGCTACTTTGACTCCCCAAACGGTTTTTGCCACCATCATCTTCCGTCGACGCCGAAATCCTCTTGTGAGTCGGGGAAAATTCTGGGTCGTTGATTCCTTGAGTAGTTGTTAGGTATTTTAGAGTTAAGATGATTCTTCGTTGTATGTTCAAGTGAACTTTTAATCGATTAAAATGTGAAACATATAAGAGAAGTGAGGGATCAGTTTCAAGTCGAGGCGAAAATAGTCAAAAGTAAACTACAGGGTGGCAGTGGTACCCAAAAGGAAATAGTCGTAGAACTTTTAGGGTGTGTTGAGTACTCAACAAATGGCGATTTACTGGGCGGACGCAAAATCTTTGTTCCTCTCCCCTTTCCCTCGAGGTATTACCGAACCTCAGAACAGATATCTCGGATACTTCTTTTATTCGTATTGACCAAGGTCATTATTGTCTTCTTTTCTTTTCTTTTATTATTATTTTATATATATATATTTTTATTATTATAGGAAGTATTGTTTTAGGGCTTGGCCGTTTACTGGGAGGGCATCAAGTTTCCCCCTTAGATTTTGCAACCAATAAGTACCTACCCCAATCTTCTCAGCTACCTGGAAAGGCCCAAGCCATAGGTTCTGAAACTTGGAATGTTTCCCTTTGGGTTCATTCGCCCTATCCCACTTCAGGACTAAATCTCCTACTTCAAAGTTCTTTTCCTTAGATTTATGTTTATCGAACCATCTTTTCACTATTTGTTGATGAGCCAAGAATTTTGACTTAGCCTTTTCTCTCTCTTCTTCCATCATGAGCAAAGTGTCGATCCTCTATTGTATGGCCGACGAGGGTTCTTCATTAGAATCTTGGGCCAATTGGAGAGATGGTAGATAAAGCCCGTTCGGGGGGATGGCTTCCTTTCTGTAGACTAGAAAGTATGGGGAATTTCATATGGCTTCTTTAGGTGTGACCATATCAGCCCACAGGGCATTATGAAGTTGATTATGCCAATTTCTTTGGTTTTCTGTAATCGTCTTCTTTATTATCATTACCAGGTTCTTGTTGGTTGATTCTACCACACTATTTCCCTGAGGATAATAATTTGCAGAGTACTTGATTATGATTCCTTTGTCCAGAGAAAACTCCTTCAATAGGTTAGAAGAGAAGTAAGTTGCATTATCAAAGACTATAATAAAGGGGACACCAAACCTTGTGATCAGTTGTTGTTCTATAAATTGGATTACTATTTTCTCATTTACGTGAGTCAGAGGAATGGCCTATGTCCATTTTTTGAAATAGTCGATGGCAGTAAGAATGTACTTGTGCAGTTTGGAAGAGCTAGGCGAAATTTATCCTATGATATCCAACCCCCACTGCTCAAAAGGTCTAGATACTGTCACGGGCTGAAGTGGGATTGCTGCCCTCTTTTCCTTGTCAACGTTTACTTGACAAGTCTTACAATTCCTAGCGTAGGTATGAGCATCTTTGAACAAAGTGGGCCAATAATAGTCGGCTCTCAAAATTTTATGAGCGGCGGTGTTCCCTGCAAAGTGTCCTCCGTCGGGGCCATCATGGAGTTCCGTCAACACCTTGTCAGCATCTTCTCATTTGAGACATCTCAATAATACCCCATCATAGTTGATCCAGAAAAGTATCGAATTTATAAGATGATACTTTGCAGATTTCAATCTTAGGGCTCTCCTTTCCTTAGGGTTAAGGTTCTCAGGAAAATCCCCATGATGCAAAAGATAAGTCAAATCCTTGTACCAGGAGTCTTGTGTTGGGGAGATGTATTCCACTTCATTGCACCATAGTCTCATTTCGTTTTCCCACACAGAATCTTCATCTGCTTGATCCTGGGCTTCGGCTATGAGCTTACACAGGCCTTGTCCTTTTACAAGTTTGACAGGTTTTATGTCTAAATCAAATTCCTAGACTACTGCCATCCAGTTCCCTCTCCTTTCCCCCATTTCTTGTTGAGTAAACAGGGATCGAACCGCAGGGTGCGACACGATCACCTTAGTGTGATTTTTGAGAATGTAGGACCTGAAATGTTTTATTGCCTTGTAGACCGCGTAGGCCTATTTATCTATGGCAGGATAATTGAGCTCGGATCCTTGAAGATTATTACTCATAAAGGACATTGGGGCCTCATTGTTTTCATCATCTTTCTGGGTCAAAACCGCTGTGAGCGATTGGTCGAAGGCGAAAGTATACAGGTTAAATTCCCTACTGAAATCGGGACTTCGCAAAACCAGGGCTCAGGAGATGGCGGCTTTGATATTGTTGAAATCGTCTTTCCGTTCATCATCCCACTTGATTTCGGAATCCTTGTGAATCATCTTTTGCAAGAGTTTGATGATTTCAGCGAAGTTGGGAGTGAACTTCCTGACGAAATTGATTTCCCCGAAAAAGGATTGCATGGCCTTCTTGTTATGGGGAAGCAGGAGTTGAGCTATGGCCTTAATCCTTTCAGGGTCTATGCGAATCCATGCTTGGGATATAATATGACCTAACAAATTTTCTTCCTCGACACCGAAGATAGTTTTCTTAGGGTTCAGGGATATACCGTACTTCCTGCATCTCTCAAAAATATGAGTTAAGTGTTGGATGTGTTCTTCTCTATTTTTCGAATACACCGTTACATCATCTAAATAAACTACCACACACTTGTTGATGAGTCCCCGAAAAGCCACGTCCATGGCCCTTTGAAATTTTTCTTCTACGTTAATTAAGTCGAAATGCATGCACTTATAAGCGAAGGTTCCCCATTTGGTTCGGAAGGTAGTTTTTAATTGGTCTTCTTTCGAAACCAACACTTGGTTGTATCCTGAGAAATCGTCTAGCCAGGAGAAAATCTATGAGCCCGACATGATATGTAGGAGTTGTTCCATCGGCGAGATAGGATAATTGTCCTTTTCTAAAGCTCTGTTGAGGTTTTGAAAATCTACACATAGTCAGATTTCTCCTTACTTCTTCCTCACTGGAACCATATTCGCTACCCAGGCAGAATGCCTAACTTGGAAATTATCTTCGCATCTAAAATTTTCCTCAACTCTTGATACATGAGAGGTTCTAGGGATGGATGGTACTTTCGGAGCTTCTATTGGAAAGACTTCATTTTGAGTTTTAACGGGATAGTGTGTTGAATGATATGGGTGTATATGTTTTTAAATCCTTATAGGACCATGCGAAAACATCATGGTATTGCCTGAATAATCTGAGGTATGCCTTCCTCTCTTCCTTAGATATAGTTTTGTTGAGATTTACATTCTTCGGGTTCTCTGGAGTCCCAATATTTACAGTTTCATGGAGGGTGCAAGAGCTACCAGTCTTCGCATTTTTGGGTTCTTTAAAATGATCTTTTAGATCGAACAGACTTTCTATATTAGCTATCCCCTTCGAGATTGTGTGGGCTTTCAATTTTCCAACATCTTGTCATGTTCGGGGATTAGTCTCAGTTGTCTTCTCTTGGAATTCTTCATCATCTATGGCCAGGTCTTTGAAATTGTCTTGGTTGGTCAATAAGTTTATGATTTTCTCATCTCCTTCAAAGACTTTCCAATTGGAAATATTTTTCGACACCGACGGTCTGTAGAGAAGCTCCACAGTGAATTGGGAGGCTTCATAATATTCTAAAGGTGATAGTTGAGAAGCGGTTGTGGCCAAGGAGTCGGACATAACGTTTTTTTTTTCTCGGGATCATGGTGATATTGAAAGCATCAAAGCGCTCCATTAGCCTATGCACCTCTTGCTGGTAGTTCTTAAGATGAGGCGAATTACAATGAATAGTATTCCTTACTTGTCTAACAATGATCTCAGAATCCCCGAAAACCTTCAATTCCTTGATACCCAATTCTATGGATTTCTTTAACCCTTGTACTAGAGCTTCATACTCGGTGGTATTGTTGGTACACTCGAATTCTATCCTACATGACAGGAAATGGAGTTTACCCCTCTAATCGATGAGTATGCACCCAGCTCCTAACCCTTCTTGCGATTTAGATCCATCAAAATAAAGGGTCCAGATTTGTGAACAATAATTTCTTCTTTCCCTCCCCTCGCCTGTGTTCTGTTCTCCAACCTCTTCCTCAAGAATTCCTAGTGCGGGGTTTTGACAAAAGAGATAATCTTCTATCGGCGTCGGGGATTATTCTCGAAAGATCATTTCGAAGTTTTGAGTAAGTAGAACATTGGACAGGAGAGGAGAAAAGTTTCCTAAGTGAGAATCACAAGAATATTTTCCCAATATGGGGAATTCGATAGAGGTTGGTTCATTCAGGGTTCCAAATCAGTGACCGTATGTTTCATATATCTTTCCATATCAATTATGATAATGTTCTTGTATTCCTTCAATGGCAGCCAAAGGTGTGCCCAGTCAGTATTGAAATATCCATTCATCTTTTCAGACCAATCTCGAATCAGCAATAGCCCATATGCCTCATGGATGTCCACCATGATGATGTCAATCACCTGCACGAAATTAAGGTGCATCACTATCCTAATCATCACGTCCTTGAGCTCTCCCATGACCTTGACTTGGGTCCTATCTAGTTGTATGACATGTTCATCACTTTTGAGAGGGACAACACCTAATTTATTGCACACGGCCAATGGCATGACATTAGAGGACACCCCCGAATCGACTAGGCAATTGTGAAGATTCATGTTGAAGACTTCAAACGCTAAAAGGAAGTGCATCACAAAAGGCCTTTCTTTCCTACCTTCCGAGTAGGTGTTCACGGTTGGCTTGTTTGCCAAATCTGTTGGGGGGAGAGTCTTGTTCTGACTATCGTCGTTGGTCAGGTTTCCTACCAAATTCAGATCTTGCAATAGGAAGTCTTTTTGCTGAGGAATTCTACATACGTCCATAACTGATATATTATCTTTCATCTTCTTCAAATATTCGACTACGTTATACTTTATTTTAGGAGAATCTTGGGTGTGGATGCTTATAGGCTTATTACCGGGGGTGAAAGGAATTTTTAGGTGGTCAGGAGTTAACTTACTTTGCGAGGCCTGGGTGGCGTCGTCATCTTTCGAGCCGGGTTGGCCCTTACTACGTGTTTGTACTTTCGATAACTATGTCGGTTGTTCTTGAGACTCAAAAATGTCACCTGAAGACACAATCACATCAGGATCCCATATCAGCATGGTTGTGTCTCGTGGTGGGTCAGCTTCTTCCTGATCGACACTATTCATGTCCGAACTGCTTGACTGTTCAGTCAGGGAGACTTCGTCCAGAAAATGATTGGCCATTAAATTCATGGCATGGACCCATTGAGGGAATTCTCTTTCCGAGTGGTTTTCTTGGTGGTAGGCACATAAATAATCAGACACAACATTCCCTAGGTCAATGTTTAAGTTGGTTGGGGGAGGTTCAATTGCTTTGAAAGGATGATTTCTTTTAAAGAAAGGCTTATAGGGTCTTTGGCCTTGGTTTCCTTCCCTTGTGCTTCTTTTCATGTCTATAATCTCATTCAATAGTTTCTTGACCATGCGCTGCAGGTATTCTATATCTCCATTACCTTTGTCAGGAGTCTGTTCAGCCAGTTTCCCCGGCAGTCTGGTCAAAAGAAGTCCTCTTCCAGGGGGAGGTTGGCTTTCTTTCCTCACCAGAGAAGCCTGGCCTTCTTTACATCCTTTCATCTGGAATTCTATCATATTGGCTTCTTCAAAATTTTCCGCAAGGGTTTTCTTGGCGACTCTTTTAACGAACATGGAAATAGAATTCGGGAGCGCGTTGTCATAAACCTCGATTTGCAATTCTTGAGTTGGTTTCGCTGCGGGCTAGAATTTGTTTAGGATGGTCGTGAATCTTTGATTGAAATATTTGACCCTCTCTTTTGGGGTCATGGTGGCTGCGAACAGCTCAACCATCAGGGCTCCTGTAGTAGTTTCTTTCACAAATTTGTCTAGAAAATCCTTTTGGAACTTAGTCCATCTAGTTATGGATCCTACCAGAAAATTAAAATAGCACGTGGAAGCCGAATTTTCAAACGTGTATGGAAAAAGTTTGCATACTATGTATTCATGTTGAACGTTCATAAGTTTGATCGCAAGTATGAATTTTTTGATGTGATCTTCGGGCAAACTTGAAGTTCCAGGATCATACTTGGGAAGCAGCTTTTCCGAGTGCCGAGGAAGATTATGTACTCGTCCCGGGATGGCCACAGTGTCTCTGGACAACCAAGGTTGGTTGTGTTGAAGTGTAACTTCTCTTTCCTCCCCATGACCATTGTTCTCTTCCATATCTCCGGAGTCGAAGTCAAACTCTTCTTCTTCCGAAAAGTCGTTATGTTCGGAGATGTCTTCGGCTGGCGTCTCGGGTATTAGATCAAGAGGCTCTTGGATTTCGGTAATCGCGAAATCTATTAAGTCTTTGATAGAGTGTATGAAAACTTCATCGGGAGTGCTGACTACTAATTTTCTTTGTTGTTTTCTTCGAGGGAGGATGGGGATGAAGGGAAACGAACTGATTTGTTGGGCGTAGGCTCTGGTAATTCTCCTGAATTGATTTAGTTCCTCGTGAGGGAGGGTGTAAGGTATTTCAGGGTGAAGAGGTCCTTCCTTGGAATGGGGTGATTTATCTGCTTCGGGAGTACTCGATAAGCGTGGGATTTCTGTCGGATGACTAGCCATGCATGTGGGTCATTACGAATCTAAAGGTTGTTTGAAATGTTATATAACTTATATACTCAGCCATTCATATTCAGGCCCTCCTTCTAGCGCCAGTTCTGTTGATGGGGCCTAAATCCCCTGATTCAATAGCAGGAACCAAACCCGCCACCGAGGCCTAATTAGCCTCTGCAACGTTTGGAGTCGAATGGTTCTCCAAATCTTGTGATCTGGCCAGATTATTGATGGGATTTATGTTTTCTGGTGAAGGCTCTTCCTTTAGTTAGGACAATTATTTTTCCGTATTTCTCTTGGGTGGAGATGATATGAGAGAGGAAAGCCAGTATGAACCAACTTGACAAATAACATGACAGAGATTTTAACTAGATGGAAGAGATCGAGCTTGGGATAACCCACTGCTCAAACATGCAAACAATGATTCTATGCCACATGGCCTAGTAATAATACATTAACCAAATGAGCATCCAATTACTGTCTGAGAAAAACTAATTAATCAGAAGAAAACAAATACATAATCAAGATCATGGTAAGAAAAATAATTCATCTACCATAACATTCATCACATAACAACACAACGATTTATCCTCATCATTAAAGTAAATAACATCAAGACATTGCACCAAATAACTTGACAACAGAATTAATTTCTCTTACTCATTTACTGCATCATTCATGGAATAGGAAAGGAATTAATTCTTCTCCAACTCCAATCACATACATCTGATGAAAATAGCTTGTATTTTGTCCAGAAGGACTTCTCAATTCACAGCAGTCTCAAAATAATTATCAACAGCCAAAAAAAAGGGAGTACTTACAACAACCATCGACCCGTTACTGATCGATCGATGTCTCTATTTATAATCCAAAATTCAACTGTAATTAACGGCTAAATACAATTTAGGCCAAACACAAATTGCCACGTAGAGTGATCATCCAATAGTTTCTTTCAAAGTTCCACCTGAGATGCCTCTTGAAAAGGGTGGCTTCTTTCATATTCAGACCAGCTAATAAATAGATTTTCATAGGTCTGAGCACATGGGAACCTGTGTTGTTCCATAGGGGCAGCATATGCTCCTCTAATGTCTACTGCATGCACCCTGTATTTTACCAAATTGGATTTCAGCAGTTGCAGCGTGACTCAAGCTCAGATCGGATGACCTGGGAATTGTTGCACTTGTCCTGGCATTGCATCGGTGACTTTTGTGCACCCTTTAGCCCAGAGCAAGTGTTGTATGGAGTGTGTCTTGAACACATCGTACAGGTTAGTGAATTCATCAGGAGTGTCAAATTCGAGGAGACCGACATATTTCATTACTTTATTAATTTTACCCCAGTGTTTCTGGCACTTGGCCCATTGCTTTTGGATTTCTCGATGTGGGTCTCGGGTCATATTTGCCTAGTATTTGGCAGATTTATTCATGCGGTCGAAACTAATTTTGCCAACCAATCGAATGCCATGATTTTCCTTTTCTCGACCCTGTTGCACCACTTCAATGTATTTGAGTCTCTCCACCACTAACTATTCCTTTTCGTGCCATTTTTCCATATATTTGCATGTCGCAAGTACCATGAGAGTATCCTCCTGGAATTCAACTATGTTCTCGGTCAATAGGTGCCTTTCCTTCTTGAACTCGTTATAAACTTAGTTGAACTCTTCCTTCAGATATGTGGTGGTCTATGTATCCCATTTATAGTATTTGACAAGATGATGCAGGTGTTCGAGCTCCTCCCGGGTGTCGGCTAGTTCCTTTTCATCTCTCCTGGCTCTATCTCGGGAGGCATCTGAGAGGGATTTTCCTACGCCAATCAGTTCGTACGTGCGAGCGTGTGTAGTGATGATTAGGTTTTTTTCTATGGTAACCACGATCAATTGATCCAAAGTGATCCTTTGCCTCTTCGTGGTCCTTTGAACGATGGCCTTCCTCTTTTGATCATAAGAGATCGCATAGATGTCTGCCACTTCATCTATGGGTTCTGGTATCTGTTGATCTCCCCATGATATCAATAGTTGCAGCGTGACTCAAGCTCGGATCGGATGACCTGGGAATTGTTGCACTTGTCCTGGCATTGCATCGGTGACTTTTGTGCACCCTTCAGCCCAGAGCGAGTCTTGTATGGAGTGTGTCTTGAACACATCGTACAGGTTAGTGAATTCATCAGGAGTGTCAAATTCGGGGAGACTGACATATTTCATTACTTTATTAATTTTACCCCAGTGTTTCTGGCACTTGGCCCATTGCTTTTGGATTTCTCGGTGTGGGTCTCGGGTCATATTTGCCTAGTATTCGGCAGATTTCTTCATGCGGTCGAAACTAATTTTGCCAACCAATCGAATTCCATGATTTTCCTTTTCTCGACCCTGTTGCACCACTTCAATGTATTTGAGTCTCTCCACCACTAATTATTCCTTTTCGTGCCATTTTTCCATCTATTTGCATGTCGCAAGTGCCATGAGAGTATCCTCCTGGAATTCAACTATGTTCTCGGTCAGCAGGTGTATTTCCTTCTTGAACTCATTATAAACTCAGTTGAACTCTTCCTTCAGATATGTGGTGGTCTATGTATCCCCTTTATAGTATTTGACAAGATGATGCAGGTGTTCGAGCTCCTCCCGGGTGTCGGCTAGTTCCTTTTCATCTCTCCTGGCTCTATCTCGGGAGGCATCTGAGAGGGATTTTCCTACACCAAACAGTTCGGACGTGCGAGCGTGTGCAGAGATGATTAGGTTCTCTTCTATGGTAACCACGATCGATTGATCCAAAGTGATCCTTTTCCTCTTCGTGGTCCTTTGAACAATGGCCTTCCTCTTTTGATCATAAGAGATCGCATAGATGTCTGCCACTTCATCTATGGGTTCTGGTATCTCTTGATCTCCCCATGAGAGGTTGTTCCTCAAACTACATGGTGTATATTTGCTCAGGAGTGGGTTCTCGAATTTATTCGCTCTGTTTTTTGGATCTGTCCTCTACTTGTTGTTCACTTAGGACTTGAATATTGGGCATGATGGAGGCATCAGGCACAGACTCATTGCTTACGTGTTTGTCGGCCGTAGAGCTGTCGATTCTCTTTTGTGGAGTTTTGCCACTTGGTCTTGCTTATGCTTCCTGTCTGTCAGAATCTCTTGTGTCGAGGCCACCTTCGGACCCTATTTCCATCTGTGAGGTCTGCTTGTCTTGGACCTCAGACTCAGGGGAAGTGGTTTTCTTGGGACCCTTTTCCTCTTGGACTCACATCGAGGTGCCATGAGTGGGTTTCAGACTCTCATCGTTGCTGTAAATATGTATAAGAGTACTCAATGGATTGGGCACTTGTGTCTCTATCGAGACCCGACCTGTATCTGGTTGAGTTGTCCCTTCTTTTGAAGGATCGATCAATGATGTTGTGGGTTTAGGTTTGCCCAACCCATGGGCATTTTTGGGGACTGTGAACCCAGGATCATTTGACTCCATCAGGATACTCTAAACAGAAGTTGAGGCTTCAACTCCTATTAAAATATGTGGGTCATCCAGCATCCATTTCATCAACAACTCATTTTTTCTGAAACAACAACATACCCCTTTCTCATGCAACTTGATCTTTCGGAAAATCCTTGATTTGTACCAGGGATTCTCGGTGAATTCCCATGGATTCAATGTCTTCTTTAGGATCGCTTATTTCTTCATCTAATTCATGTGTAATTGCTTCTCCCGGGCGTCGGCTAATTTCTTGAACTACCTGCTCCATAAATGTTGCCTGCTCTTCGTGGCTCATAGCTCTAAACTTGGTACCTCGAGGATCAGCTCTCCTGGATACCACCACATTCCATTCTTGGTCATTTTCAGTAAATATTTCATTTTCGAACTGGTCATGGGCATAGGGCAAACCGGATGATACCTGTGATGCATGTTGTAGGACCAATCCCTTGGGATCATGTTTGCGAAATTGGCTAGTTTGGAACTGAAATTCCAATTGACCTAGACCAAGTTGTTTATCATGCACGGTATATTTTTCCATGAAAAACCTGATATGAAACCCATATGGTATGAAAGTCTGTTTCTTGTCTTTTACTAAAGTTGCATTGTATCCTTGCAGGATGGTTTGATAGCGAATTTCCCCTAACACTAGCCGGTCGGGAACATAAATTGGTAATAAGTGGGGTGCTGCTATGGCACCGAAAACTCTGATGTAGGTTTCTCGTTCTTCCAAATACCAGTGGCCAATTTTGGCTATAACCTTCTTTGCTTCATCTGATAATCTAGGGCATTCTCTTATGAAGAGCGAGTAAATGTGTGCAATAAATTGATCACAGATAACAACATAGGATTTTTGGTACCTGTTTTCCCATAGGATGTTGAAGTATACATGGATAGCTAGCTCCGAAGGGTGACAATTTAGATTCATCCCAGCAAAAGTGTTCTTGGCGTAGATCACGTCTAGTATATACAAATCCATGTAGAAGGTGGGGGTATATCCCTCCTTCAGCTCCTAAGCCTGTCTTATGCAGGTGCTTAACTGTTTGGAGATGATGGCACCCCAATTGAAGCCTGTACCTGAAATAGCGATTGTAAAATCCAGAGGCATCCAAGCCTCTGAAAATCGGGAACAATCATTTTCCCCATGTAACCTGCAAAGTAAATCCATGAGGTATATGTATGGTTCCCTGAGATTGGTCGTTGGGTACCAGCCAGCAGTCCAGTTCGTGAATTTTTTGTCTTCTCTCCACCAAGACTACATGATTTTGCTGGTATCGTTTGACGCATAGAAACTTAAGACGAAATCGGTGCTCAGCTTTAGCTCGAAATATTTGAGCTTATAGTAGTTATGAACCTATGATGGCAAGAAGACTCTGATGCACTCACCATTATCATCATTAATCAAACACTTTTGGGCATCAGTGTGGTAAATGATCCACTTCAATAGCTCAATACAAGGAAAGACTCGAGATCGGCTTTCCACCATGTGCAGATAAGCCCTGCATATGTTGCGGAGGACCTTGTCATTGAGCTTCCTCGTTTCAGGATCGCTATGCGGGGTATATTCAAGGGGTTATTCTTTCTTGATTTTCTTGAAAACTTCTTCCCAGCAAGGAAATGCCATCTTGGCTCCAATACTTACCTCCGTGTCTCCGAAAGTTGGGGGCTGGACAATAGGCTCCTTGGTGATTCTCTTAATGATGGATATTGTCTTGGGAACAAATTCTAATTGTCTTTAAACTGATGGGGAGGAGCCTTCTCCTACTTCTGATTCCTGCAGCTTAGGGGCTCTCGTCGATTTCCTAGTGGATGGCTTCTTCGGAGGAATTATTCCTACAATTTAAAATGTCATTTGAATATGCGTGTAGAGTAGCATTGGGTGAGAATATATAAAATGGACCGCAAAGAAAAAAGAAATAAGTGAACCCATACTTGTAATGTTGGCTAAGATAATGGTTTTAATACTCATTGGACTTTGAATGCTTCCTGTGGACTGTTAGCTTCTCTCTCCTATATGTCCTGAAATTCTTGTTGCACAAAATGGGATCATACACAATGACTCGAAAGGAATATAACTGGGAGATACTATCAGTCATATCAGTTAGTTAATACGAGTAATGAATGAAAATTCAAAATAAACCACTATCGGATTTTCTGTGGATAAATTCTGACTGGTTGATGGTGTAGGCACGGATGGAGATGCATTGTATCGACAAGTTTAATGGTTCCTTTTGATTCGCGCACGAGTTAGCAACTAATGCGCGATCCACGAATTAACTGAGAACCGTAAATGCAACGTACCTACCACACTCTGGGGTTACCACGTCTTGTCACATCATGTCACTTTGCAAATGAATCAGGGATCGATTATTATCATAGTGTGTACTTACATTTATAGGCTATTGATGAAACTTCTGACGCTGACGATATAGGGGTTGGTGATCGGGGGGGTTACTCTTTCTTTCGTGCGGTGCATACTATTACATCTTTCTTCTGAAGCCGATAGAATCAGTCTTCGGCAAATCCTTCATGAGGTTTATTCATAGGAAAGAATCATTTCATCAGTTGATGTCGATGAGGATCGGTATTCGGCTACTTTGACTCCCCAAACGGTTTTCACCACCATCATCTTTCGCCGATGCCGAAATCCTCTTGTGAGTCGGGGAAAATTGTGGGTCGTCGATTCCTCGAGTAATTGTTAGGTATTTTAGAGTTAAGATGATTCTTCGTTGTATGTTCAAGTGAACTTTTAATCGATTAAAACGTGAAACATATAAGAGAAGTGAGGGATTAGTTTCAAGTCGAGGAAAAAACAGTCAAAAGTAAACTACAGGGTGGTAGTGGTACCCAAAAGGAAATAGTCATAGAACTTTTAGGGTGTGTTGAGTACTCAACACAACCTTTTGGGATACTTCTTGGAAATTTTCCACGGTTGAATTTATTTTTGCATGCCATTGAATGCTACATCCATAAGGCTACAATTTTCTGTAGAAACCAAATGTTATAACAACTTTCTTTATTCAGCCTCATAGTGTCATTTTTCAGTCATAATTGATTGCCTATTTCATTGATAATTTTGTTGATTAATATTATGCGTTACATGTTGATTTGAATGTCTTATTTTCTAATATAAATTGTCATCCATTGTTGCAAATTAGGGACAACAAGCTTAACTTTCTATTCCACACTAACATATATCATTGCGGTTGGATTTTCTTATGTCTCAGACATGTACAATCATTCGGAGAAGTGATATACCTTTGGGGAAACAATCACTTGACTTACAAGGAATATCTTCCCACATTTCATTCCACTTAGACTTGACCTCTAGGGGCTTCACTTCTATTTCTCTCCATATCCATATCAATCCCCCTAGGGTCACCGAGATCACCTCCATAGAGTGACCTAGTCACCCTTGAAGTGTGGGACATACATCAAGGTGACATTGGGTGTAGCATTCCCAAGTTGTAGCACTTGATTTGTGGTTGGGTCAGAATTTTCCCAACCTACAACTTGTGCTATAACATTTTGGTGTCGTTGTCGGGGAATATTTTGAATATTCCTCGTACACTAAAAACACTTTGGTTAGCTATCCAAAAATCATTTCCCTTAGCTTGTCTGGTGACTCCACATAAGGGATGTTTCCTTTCCCTTTACTTGATAATCTCATCTTAAAAATTATCTGACGACTCCACCATGCCACCAAAGAAATGTGCATCCAACAAACCCTCCAGGGGTTGTAAAGAACCACCCAAAGGGCCTAGTCTCCCAAAGTCCCCTGTCCCTTGTAATTTTTCCTCTACTTCTCCTATCCCTCCATCCTCACCTATTATTTCCACACCTCTGCTTTCAACCATACCCACCTTGCCAAGTGTTACTTGGAGCCAGCAAAACAAAGAGGAACACAAACCTTTAAACATAAGGAAGATCCCTTGATCCCCTCATAAAATCCCAAAGGACTTGAAAGAATGGTTACCCATCTTTTCAGGAGAGGACCTTACTGCACCAGAAAATCACTTGTATATTTTCCTGCGTAGTTTAGAATCCTGTGACCAACATGAGGATATTCTGATGAAAATTTTCGCTTACACTTTTTTCATAAAGGCCAAGGATTGGTTTGATAAACCTTTCTCGGGAACAATCACAAATTTGAATCTATTTCAAGAAATTTTTACCAAAACATTCGAAAATAAGAAATGTTATAACCCTAAATTTCTCCATACGTGCATACCTGGCATCAGACCCTCTTATTTATTATTTTTTCCAAGCCACCACTGAGCAGCTCTTCTTAAAAAAATTATTTTTGAAGATGGATGTCCCCTGCACCATTACTGCTTGCGTATGTATGTTATTTGTACCACTACACCTCGCATATGTATGCTAGTTGCACCACTACAGCCTGCATGTACTCGCAAAAGTTGCAAGGATTTCCTTGAGATTACGGGCTATTTCATAGTTTCTAAACTATCCCACTGCCTATAGCCCATCACCCAACTGAATAACCATCCTTTTGTCATATAAAAGGAGGTTTTGGGATCTCATTCCAAAGAGAACCATAAGAATAGTGAAACTCTACTCATTTCACATCCCCTCATTGCCCCAAGAATTTGCAGCCACCTTGTGAGATTTACATCATAATTTCCCATTTTTTCCTTTTTCCTCCATCATAAGCCTATTCCATTCCCTAGAAGAAGTTTGAGAGGAGAAAGATACATAGAGGCACAGTTGGAGCTTGGTGAAGAGGAGTCCAGACCATGTTTGTGGAGCATTCGTTGATCTTGTTGTAAGTAAACACTGTGATATCAATAAAAGGAATTCTTTTTTTGTCCCGAAATATGATGTCTCTAATCTTTGTATTTGATTGATGTTTTATTCTAACATCTAACCCATTATTTATATATGAGATGCATGTTTGTAGTTCTGTGTTTATATGTTTGTCAATGTGGGTCAGCCTTGGGAGGAGGCTTGTAGTCAGTGGAGCTATTGAACGTGAGAGGATCGACACCGGACGTAGAGTAAAAGGTAAAGTTACCGGATCTTTTCACTTTGTATTTCATGTATGAATTTGGGGTATATTCGAGGTAGTTACAAAAAGTAGGATACTTTTAGACGGTTAGATATGCCTACATGTTGAACCCTAGTGTAGTCCATAGGGGGTTTTTCCCACTATAGAATAATTGGCGACCATACTGAGGAGCCTCTAGGGTTTTAGGGGATATTTTTGGGTGTTTTAATGGGTTTTATTACCTTTTCTGAGTTTTTGTAAGCTGTTGAGTCTTTAATGGATTCTGGTAACCTGTTGGTGCCATACCAGTTCTCCCTGCCCTGTCAGCCTACCTGTTTTTTTTTTTTTTTTAGAAGTTACAAAGGTGTACGTGGCCTGCAGTGGGTTTGCATGTGTACATACACACCCTACTTTTAGACATTCTGCGTACATACGCAGGCTGCTTAAGTATCAGTAGTGTGCTTGTGTCAAGAATTTTTTTCTTTAAGGAGAGGCAGTCAACCTCTTCCCTGATTGAAGTCATACTTCTCAGGGTTTCTTGATTAAGTACAGTGCCTTTGTTGTTACAGTCATTAGCCTAGGTTTGACGTCAGTTTGTTTATTCTTTTTAAAGATTTCTTTTTTTTTCTTTGAAATGGTTTTAGATGAGTTTGTTAGTCTTTGATCAACCTGTTTGGTTTCGTCAGTGACTCCCTACGATTCGCAGTGGTCCAGAAGATATTTTTTGGTCTTGTCTTGTTTTTTACTTTTTCCCTTTTCGCTTGCTTTAAAGAAAAATAAAAAAGATTTATTTTGAGTTTTCTTGTTTGAAGCATTTCATAAAAAAAAAGATTCCATTTCTTTGTTTGGTTAAGTAGTTGGGTTATTTATATTGCTTGTTTGGAAAAAAGAGTTATTTTCTTAAGTTCTTTACTGATTTCTTAGAACATTAAGTAGCTCGTAGTCGAGAAAAATTTAGTTTTAGGTTTTCCTTTAAAAGATCTTATAAAAAGTAGTTATGAAAAGTTGGTTAAAGAGTTAGTTGCAAAGCTTTCTTGTTAACTAGAAGTAATTTTTCTTTCAGTTTCGTTTACTTCTCTTCTTTTTCATCTCTCAAAACACACCACTAGTTTCATTGTCGTTTCCTTGACTTAAAACAAGCCACTTAAAATTAATGCTAAAATTAAAATCAACTAGACTTTATGTTTGTAGGGTCAATCAACTAATCTAAGCTAGAGCCTTGAATTAGGTTGGAGAGGAAACTTTTCAAGGCTTAAAAACAAACATATGAGTCAGAGCTATGGAGTGTAAAAAGTCCATTAAATGTGAAAACTATCTGGGACCCCCCTCTAACACAGGGGTTAAACACGAGGTCGTGTGTGGAAAGTTAGCGAAGATAACCCCTCCAAAGTCGAACCAAGCATATTGGGGAACGCATATAGAGGACTTGTCGTGGGACACTGTCAGTTTAATTTTCCACAGAGCTTCGTGGATATCAAATCCATTCGGGGTCCTCATTTTTCTTCTGGACCACTTTCTCTTGATACCCTCGATAGGTTTTGGGCTTGATACGCTGCTCATTGCGATCCACCCAACTGTCGACTGTACCCGCATAGTGATTGTTTGCGAGCTGGAAACCTAGTTGCCTTTATTCTATATACATACACAGGTGACTACGAGGGTATACCGCGGTACCTAGGGTAGACGTCGAGCCATGCTTTGCAGATTATACCCGGAGGGTGCTTCCGTATTCAAGTTGGACTTGCACCGGTAATTTTCTTTAGTGTTGGCTAGAGTAACTGTTCTTCCAACTAGATAGTGGTTTGCTTGATTTATCTCATAGGGAATTTTATAGTGTGTGCTTGGTTTTCAACGTTAGTAAAAGACTTATTATATTGTTGATATTTTCAAAAGGTGGAAGATCAGGAGCTTTGTTGGTCATGAAGGCTTCAGGGCCTGTCGTCGGTTACATTGGAGCCACCACTGCCACCGTTACAGTGAAGACTTGACCATCAAGGGTCATTTGAGGTGACCAGGCCACAGGAAACTATGCTCGAGCCATCCCCAAGAAGAGAACACTCAAATATAGAGGAACCAATCATTTCTGGCCTTGGAGAAGAATATCTCGGGTCGTTTAACCCTTCGATCACTGACTTGTCGGCACCAATTTTGATACAAGTTTTCCCTCCAAGGGTAAATCATCATGAGCGTTAGATAGTCTTACAAGCAGCGATGGAAGAAAATGTTGCTACTTCATCTGGGAGTCCTCACACTCCCTCAATGGTTGCCACCATAGGGGGAATTCCTCCTCCTAACCCACCTTCTTCGGTCTGGACCACCATGGTCTCAACCACCTCTACTTCAGGTAGTGGTCCTATTCCATCTATGGCGGCGATCACTGCTCTATTCACACAGAGTGCGATGCATCCTCCATTTTCATACGGGATGCTCGGCTTTGATATGAACTCTATCCTCACCTACTCCACCCTACAAACCATGGGTCTGGGGGCAGGGAGCTCAAACGCTCCTTTGCAAGGGTCCATGGGGGGAACCTCAGGCCCCTATAATGCTTTCCATTACGGTGGGGGTCATATACCTCCTTTGTCCCCCTCACTCGGTGTAACACTCCCACGACGGGGCATAAAAAAAAATTATTTTCTTAAATGACAGAATCTATATTCATGGTTTCTAATTTGGAAAGTCAGGGAACCAGTGCAACCTCCTAGTCAAGGATCTTTGATTCTGAATCCAAACAACTCTCTGAGACCTTGATGGTATCGTTCTATAATTACACACAGAACCTTTCAGGTTCTTGGTGCAGGTTTAAGGGCACCCGCGACCTTCCCTTTCATTCCCTGCGAAATCTCAGAGTACTGGGCGTTAGCTCCTTTTCTAGATAATCCCCCTCTTGATGTGACCTTGGGCGATGACCTTACGAGACCATGTGATTGTGGACGTGGCTAAAGGTGGTTTGAATCAAACTGATTTTCGGCCCGCAATTCTCCTCGAGCCTCCACGTGTCCTCTTTTCAAATCCACGGTTTGAATTGCGGCTCGCCCTCAATTTTTTAACATTCGTGCAACTCCCGTCCCCGCAATGCTATGGGACCCTCGATCTCTCGATCTTTGACAGTACTTAAAAAACTGGCAGTTCAGATCTGTCACTCTCAAACCTATGGATCATATATGACCTCTTGCAAAATCAAGAGACGAGATCTCCTTTGTGAATTCGGGTTTCAGGAGTTTCAACTCTCAAAACCCTGCTCTCTTCTGTTGGGTATG
>ML795272.1:128389-158685 GCA_009831015.1 Picea engelmannii
GGGGGGGGGGGGGGGGGGCAGGTATGCCCCTCCTTGGTTACGCACAGCGTTCAGGGCAACACCCTAAAAAAAAAAAATTGGGCGGTTTTTGCTATTTTTAGCGGTTTACTAAATTAATCTCGGATTAAGGGATTAGGGTTTTGGTATCTACGAAATACCTAAAAAACATTGTACATATTGTATGGTGAATGGTGAAATTCGATAATGAATATAAGAAAGGTTTTTATGGTTGAGGGTTTCCGGTATAAAATCTCTGTGTACTCTGTGTATGAGCCATTGATTAAATTATGTTTTGCTTAAGAATCTATATGCATTTCTTTACTTCACAGGTTTAAAACTTACATCTTTCGTACTTCAATATTCCAAGCTGACGATCTACAAACACCTGTCCTCTTAATCAACGACCTTGCCTTTACCTCGGGTGGTTGACCTTTCAACTGGATCAATGGTCTTGTGGCCCTCTTCTTGATCAACAATCGAAATCTCCTTCGGGTTTCAGAATTCTGAGATCTCAAATCTAAAACTTCACCCCTTTTCCCAATGGATTTTATCCAGAGGCTATAATCCACTGACGTGTGTCCTCTTGATCTGACGATCGAGGATTACTTAGCATCTTTACCTAGAGTCCACTGATTTTCTCCACATCTCCCTTAGATCAAACGGCTACGAATTACTTCGGATATTTATCTGGAGTTCTCAAATTTTCACCACGTCTCCCTTGGATCTGACGGCTCAAATCCACTTCGGGTGATCCAATACTTGATATTCACTTCAGATGATCTGACGACTCAACATCACTCCGGTTGATCAGACAATTGAGATTTACTTCGGATTTTCAGAAGTTTGGACTTCGAAATTCTCAACTCTCAACCCTTTCCTTCTCTTGAATAGACAGAATATGACGACTCAGATTTAACTTGGTGATACAACGCTTGTGATTTACTTCGGGTGATATGACGACTCAGATTTTCTTCAGCTGATCACTCAAGCACTCCTTACTGAGCTACAGAGTGTTCGATAACTTTGTGAGTGTCTCCTAAGTGCTCTGTAACTTCACCTTCGAGGTTTTGTCCATGCCAACATGCAAATCTCTTGAAGCGCGGACTCTGAATCTCATAGATCGAACGGTCGAAAAAGATCTCGACAGATCCAGAGATCCACGATCCAGATTAACTTCAGGACATCGGGACTTCAGGAATTTCTACTTCCCTTACAACGAACTCACAATTCATCGAACTCGCGAAGTCTGGAGGACTCAATAGGTTAACTCCCACACTCCTTTATGTATCCAACGGTCACAATGGACCTTGGCTCTTTTTGAATATTTTCTCGTTCGTTCGTCATCCGAACAAAGGAGCCTTCCATTTAGATACTTCGATCTCACTACTCTTCCTGAGATTTGTTAGCTCTAAAAGGATTAAGATATTTGCGCTCTTTCTCTTGGACATAACACTTGGAAGAATCCTTCTACGCACCCCTTACGTTCATTCCTAAACTCTAGAACTTAAGTGGTTCTCGGTCTCTGTTTTCCTCACAGAGAGCCTATGCATACGTTCACTATCTATCCTGAGCTTTAACAAACTTTTTCCTCCAAGGGACTCTGAACGACTAAGAGGGTCAACATGCATACATGAAACTATGCCCAAGGTCGACTAACTCACAGTTCGTGGCTCTAGCTTAATCCCCCATAGAACACAATCATCTACGAGTATAAAACATATCCCATCCATATAATTTCCTACTTGCCTAATTATACAATCAAGAAGACACCAAAAAGGGGTACAGTATAAATCATTAAGCAAACATATCTATCCTTGAAACATTCATAGGATATCCAACTTTAATTCACAGTACCACTTAAATACACAAGAGATGTGATTTACTTATCTAATATAGGTGGTAGCCAACTAACTAATTGTGGGTGTTCGTCCTTCCACCCAACCATAGGCTCAAAGGCATTCATTCTTATCACTTTGGCCACCCCCATGCCAAGCCATGATATCACTAGGGAACTCTTGCAGTTCTCAAGGTATATTTCTCTATTTCAGCTTCTACTCGGGTTCTATTCTCTGCAAACTTTCAAATATTTCCTTCTTTGTTATGGCCTCGATGAGGTTTATCAAATTCTCACTCAACATCAATCTCGCGGCCTTCTCGTCATTATCCACTGGAGAGCTTTGTGCATTCTCCTTTTCCATTTGTATATCTTTCTTCCAGAATGGTTCTTGACCCATCTTGTTCCTTCTGTCATAAGGGAACTCTGGTCAACTTGGCCTGTCATACCCAGTGGTAATTCGGGCAGACATTCTGCAGTTTTGTCCATGCTTCCATTCATGGGAGTGGTTGATAATTCAACCATTGGTCCTTTCTTCATTAACTGATTTCTCTCCTTGGGATCCAATGGAGGTTTATTATCCTCATCAAGGGAATTTGGGGTTATTTGATATAATTACCCTCCCTTATAGTTTTCACATTATTTCCTCTAGTTATATCATGCCCAGTACTTTCAAGGCTTCACCCCCACAGTCAATTATTGGCAACTCAAACAATAATAGATTTACACTGTCAACATGCCTTATCATGGTAAATCCTATTTTATTATTAATTACAAGCTGGGGGAAACATGGGTGTTACAATTCCCTCCCCCTTAAAGGAACATCTTCCTTGGTGTTCTTTCTCAAAATGCCTTTCATGCCTTTCTCATTTAGTTGTTTCAAAAATATTGTTCCTTCTTCCTCGGGCAGGTCCTTTTTCAGACCTTTAATCTTGGTCACCTGCTTTCAATAATTCTTGTACAAAAATCATGTTAATCATAGTTGATGCAGGAACATGGAAAGCACCCAACCAAGAAAGCATGAAGGCAGAAGACAGTTGGAAAGTGCAATATACATTTTACACGTTTTGGAAATGTTTTTGAAGCATTAATGTAATGGTTAAAAGAAAGCATACTTGCATATTGTAAACAGATCTTGAGCGATTCGCTCTCATCTATAGGAGGTAGAGGCATTTATGCATAGTTAATGAAAGTAGGTAGGTTTGAATTAGATATTAGACAGTTTAGAAGAACAAGAGGGAAAACGACTATAGACACCCTCATCTTTAGATCATTGTATCAATCAGAATTAGATCAACTAAGCACATTAGCATAGAGAAGAAGAGAGTTGTAGAGGAGAACCCATGTACAGAAGCTTGAATTAATATATGAAGTTTTGATTCAAATTCATGGTGTTATGATGTTTTCTGCATATACATGCTGAATGATTTGCTTACAGTTTCATATTCTCTATGTCATGCATTGTATTTTGTTGTGTGTGAATGTATGTTTTCATGTTGAATGTTTAGATTCTGAGAGAGAAAGAGAATGAGTTTGAATTGTTTCTCTTCCTGAATGAGAATTTCCTGCAAGGAGTGCAGTGAAACGTCCGCAAGGAGTGCGTTGACGAAGGCTCAAAGTTTATCTCTGAAAGATCAGGAGGGATATCATTGTTCTCATTAGAAGTGCAAGGCAAGCACAGAAGTCGTACAAGGTGTGCGTAGGCTGGTCGAGACCTTAGAACTTATCAACTAAGGTTGAGAGAATGAAGGATTGTTGTTGCAGAGAAAGTGCACAGAGCCAGGAGTTCAAGTACACTGAAGTACTTGAAGGATTGTTGCAAGGAGTGCGTGTAGGAGTCTTATTGAAGACCTAAGTTTGTGAAGAAAGATCAGAAGGGTTAGGGCCTTTGAATCATTCAAGAGAAAACAGGAATCTCAAGTCGTTGTATAGAAGTCATGCCCTAGAGAAGGATCACAGAGATGATTTTGAGCCATAAGTTCTTAAGGAGGGAACTGAACAGTCGGAATTCTCCGAGGAGAACACTCGAAATAGCGAGGACCTTAGGATAAAAGGAAGTTGCAAGGGAAGTTAAGCGTTGGACACATCCACCTTCGAAAGGCAGGATTCAACGTGGACCATTGATTTTGATCATTGGACCGTCGAGATCATTTCGGCATTTTGGGGGTCATAAATCCGAAGTGTGGGTGTAACCTTTGGTTGATCAAATCCCCGAAACGCAAAAAGAGTTTTTGTGTATAAAGACGAAGAGTGACGAGGTCAGGATTTTGGAAAATTGAGATTCAGAATACTGGAAGTCTTGAGGACAAGGATCTTGGGTCCTTGCACTCAGAATATTGAAGTTGCGAGATCTGGGATATTGTGAAGTGGTATTTTGGCACTTTGGGGATCAGAGTTTCGGCATTCCCGTTGACAAGAATTCGGGCTCTTCACATGAGAACCCCCAAAGTTGTGAAACACAAAATAGTGTGAAGGGGAATTTCATCAATTCGATGGTTCAAGGTTCAGGAACCCGAGAGGACAGTGTTCTGGGATCGAGAGTCTTGGACTTCTGATACCCGAAAGTCCGAAATCACGCGGGCCATCAGATCGAAGGGAGGCTTATAGTTGTTGATCCCATTGGAGATATCGTTTCGGAGTTCAGGGTTTGTGGAGACTAGAGAGTCGGAAGCCTTACATCAGGACTCGCGAAATCGCGAAGTCCGAAACTCTGAAAAGGGGAAAAAGTTCTAATAGAAGCCAGCCTTTGCTGAACATTTCGGGTTTCGACATTTCAGCAGCTGTGAAGGCAAGAGGTCGGGATTCCTTGTTCTAGAACTCCCGAAGTCGTGAAACGTGATACAGCTGTGTAGGAGGATGTGGCCAAGCATTTCGGGAATATCGACATTTCTAGTTTCGGAAGGTGGAAAGGTCAAGAACCTCGACAACAGGATTCGCGAAATCACGAAGTGCAAAACCCCGAAAAGGCAAAAAAAAAACCCGATACAGGAGAAAAACGTGGTCAGAGATTCCAGTGTATCAGCATTTCGGGTTTCGGCAAATGGAAGAGTCGAGGAACTGACATTAGGGATCACAAAACCTAGAAATACGAAGTCATTTGTGGCTTAAACGAAGGGATCGGTTAACCCTCGGCGTGGTTGTAGTGAAGATCTTGAGTGGATCTCGGCCTGAGGGCAGGGGGATCTGTGTCAATTGTGGTATCAGAGAACAGAACAATTTCTTTTCTTTCTGTAGCAGAGAAAAGAGAAATTTTTCAACCATGTCGCCGAGAAGAAGAGACAGGCCAATGCCCGATCCAGCAGTGGAAAGATAAATGCGCGAACTACATGTCAAGCTTGATGCCATGGAGACAGCACAGAGGCGCACAGTCGACACCGGGGATATTAGTGAGGCTGACAGTGAAAATGAAGCTGGGCATGAAGGAGAAGAAGTTGCAGCCGAAGATGTAGCAGATGAACACCTATTCAGGGTTGCTGCAAGGATAGGTGCCAGGGCAAAAATGGAGATTCCCATGTATGAGGGGAATCTGGACGTTGAAGAGATTTTAGACTGGATTAGAGCTCTGGATAAATATTTTGACTATGAGGATGTCGAGGAAGACAAGAAGGTCAAGCACGTTGTCACAAGACTTAAAGGGAATGCATCATTATGGTGGGATGAACTGCAGGCTGACAGACACTGCAAAGGCAAGCATAAAATCAAGAGTTGGGATAGAATGGTTGCGAAGATGAAATCCAAATTCATACCCAAGGATTATCAAATTACTTTGTTTAGGAGAATGCAGAACTTGAGACAGAAGTTGATGTCATTGAAAGAGTACACTGAAGAATTCTACAAGATAAACATCAGAGCAGGTCATCGAGAAAGTGATGATGAAAAAGTTGTCATATACATGAATGGTCTAAGATATGACATACAGGATGAGATGAGTGTGATGACCCTTCAAAATGTGGAGGATTCTTATCAGATGGCTCTGAAAGTTGAAGAGAATCTGAGCTGAAAGCAAGGTCAGAGAGGCCGAGGCAGAAATCAAGTCAGAGGCAAAACAATTGCCCAAGACAGAACTCAGAAATCTAAAGAAGAGGGAAAGAAAACTCAAACTCAAACTGAGAGAGGGGGAAGCTCACAGAGAGGACAGTATGCTGATAGAAATACTTTTCCTCGAACCAGAGGAAGAGGAAGAGGTAGAGGTGGAGAAATAAAATGCTTTACCTATGGAAAAAATGGACATAAATCCTATGAATGTCCATATAAAAAGAAAGATGGTGGTGAGACTCACATTGTCGAAGCACAAGGATGGAATGTTGAGGTAGAAGATGTTGAGGGCGGAAGATCACTGATGATGAGAAAAGTTCTCTTAACACCAGAGAAGGAGGCAGAGAACCCAGCCCAAAGGAACAGACTTTTTCGGACTGCTTGCAAGACCAAAGACAGGGTATGAAAGGTTATAGTGGACAGTCGTAGCATAGACAATCTCATATCTACAGAGATGGTAGAAAAGCTGGAGCTGGAGACTATTGAACATCCAAGCCCATACAGAGTTTCATGGCTACAAAAAGGACTTCAGGTAAATTTCACTAAACAATGTTTAGTTGAATTTAAAATAGGAGGAT
Source organism: Picea engelmannii (assembly GCA_009831015.1). NCBI lineage: Eukaryota > Viridiplantae > Streptophyta > Pinopsida > Pinales > Pinaceae > Picea > Picea engelmannii. The sequence goes on from ML795272.1 coordinate 134,837, forward strand.
ATAAGGATGAAATACTATGTGACGTCATTCCCATGGATGTTTGTCATCTATTGTTGGGTAGACCATGGAAATATGACAGAAATGTGATTCATGATGGGAGAAAGAACACATACACCCTGGAGAAGAATGGGAGAACTCACATGTTGTTGCCGATTAAGGATAAAGAAACAAAACCAGAAGTGAGAAACATTGTACTTCTCATGAGTGGGAAGGAACTTCCTAAGGAGGTTAAGAAGAAGGAAGATACACAATTTATCGTGGTTAGGAAGCCTAGAATTGTTTTGACCAGTACAAGAGTGGATGATTTACCAGAATAAATCCAAGAGTTGCTGGAAGAGTTCGTTGATATAGTAGTGGACGAACTACCTCGTTCGTTGCCACCGATCATAAGTATAAGTCATCACATCGATCTTATACCTAGAGCCAGTTTACCAAACAAAGCAGCGTACAGATTGACGCCGTGGGAGAATGAAGAGGTCAAAAGACAAGTCCAGGACTTAATGGACAAGGGATTGGTTAGAGAGAGCTTGAGTCCATGCACTTTTCCAACAGTGCTCAGTCCAAAGAAAGATGGAGCCTGGAGGATGTGCACAGACTCGAGGGAAATCAACAAGATTACCATCAGATATAGATTTCCTTTGCCAAGGATGGATGATTTGATGGATTGCTTGAGCGGAGAATTTTTTTTTTCAAAGATTGATTTGAAAAGTGGATATCATCAAATTCGTATGAGAGAAGGTGATGAATGGAAGACAACATTCAAGACGAATGAAGGACTATATGAATGGCTTGTTATGTCATTTGGCTTAACAAATGTGCCTAGTACTTTCATGATATTGATGAATGAAATCCTGAAGGATTTAATTGGGAAATTCGTCATTGTATATCTTGACGATATATTGATTTTCAGCAAGACAGAAGCAGAACACTTGAAACATTTAGCTACAGTGATGAGGAGATTACAGCAAGAGAATTTATTGATTAATATGAAGAAATCAACATTTATGAGGACAGAACTCATTTATTTGGGTTTTGTTATCTCTGCAAATGAGCTGAAAATGGATTCGGATAAGGTAGAGGCGATTAAGAATTGGCCATCACCGAAGAGTATATTTGAAGTTAGAAGCTTTCATGGATTGGCTAGTTTCTACAAGAAATTTATCAGAAATTTCCGCGGAATTAGCGCACCGATGATGGACATGGTGAAGAAAAGACATAAGTCTTTTCACTAGATAGAAGAAGTAGAGAAGAGTTTCAACTTTTTGAAGAAAAAGATTACTGAACAACCAATTTTAGTGTTGCCAAATTTCAGTAAGACATTTCAGGTCAAATGTGACACAAGTGGGTTTGCAATTGAAGCGGTCTTGAGCCAAGACGACAGGTCGGTCGTATACTTCAGTGAAAAACTAAATGAAGCAAAGATTAAATATTCAACATATGACAAGGAATTTTATGCAGTCATACAAGTGCTGAAGAAATGGAGACATTATTTGGTTCCTAAAGAGTTTGTTTTGTACAGTGATAATCACGCTTCGCAATTCATGACTCAACAGGAAAAGTTGAACCAAAAGCATGCAAAATGGGTTGAATATCTGCAAAATTTTACTTTTGTAATTAAACATATTTCTAGAACTGCTAACAAAGTTGTTGATGCTTTGAGCAGGAAATGTTTGTTGATGCAAGAATTCAGAGTGAGAACTTTGGGTTTTGATAACCTCAAAGAAATGTACAAGGATGATCTAAATTTCAAAGAGGTGTATGAGGCATCTGAGAATCCAATTCTCAGGGACAGAAGTCAATGGAATGAATATATGATCCAAGATGGATTATTATTTAGAGGCAATCAATTATGTATTCCAAAATGCTCCATGAGGGAGAATCTGTTGAAAGAAAAACACAGTGGAGGATTGGTCGAACACTTCAGTCATGATAAGACGTTCTCAAAACTGAATGGCTCGTATTTTTGGCCAGGGATGAGGACAGATTTCAAAATATTTGTGGATAGATGTAGAATTTTTCAACACACAAAGGGAAAAAGGAAAAACACAAGGTTATACCACCCATTATCCATACCTGAGAGGCTATGGGATGCAGTGAGCATGGATTTTGTATTGGGGCTGCCAAGAACACAAAGAGGATTTGATTCAATCTTTGTGGTGGTAGACAGATTTTCAAAGATGGCACACTTTATACCATGCCAGAAAACCAGCGACGCAACTCATATTGCGAACCTGTTTTTCAAAGAAGTCGTCAAACTTCACGACTTGCCAAGGAGTATTGTTTCTGATCGAGACACCAAGTTCATGGGACATTTCTAGAGGACTTTATGGAAGAAGCTGGGGACAAGTTTATCATTTAGCTCATCTTATCATCCTCAAACGGATGGGCAAACAGAAGTTGTGAACATGAGCTTGGGAGATTTGCTAAGGAGCCTAGTGACTGAACACCACAGTCAGTGGGATCACATTCTGCCACAGGCGGAATTTTCTTATAATGATTCGATCAATAGAAGCACAAGGCAGAGTCCATTTCAAATTGTTTATGGAATGCATCCAAGGGGAGTTTCTGAATTGAAGGATTCAGAACATAATGAAACTAGAAGTGCTAGTGCAAAGGATTTTGCAGAGGCAATTAAGGAACTTCACAGCCAAGTGAGGGAACGTTTGCAAAATTCGAGTCAAGAGTATAAACGCAGAGAAAATCAACATAGGAAATAACTTTAGTTTGAGGTTGGTGATCTGATTCTTGCACATCTGAGGAAAGAAAGGTTCCCAAGGGGAACATATAACAAATTGAAAATGAAGAAGATTGGACCATGCAGAGTCATGAAGAAATTTGGGGCAAATGCATTGTTGTGGGGAAATTCTACCCTACGGACTAACAAGCTAGTGTTTAAACTTGCATGCAGATCATGACCCTTAAGAAATTACTTTTAACCTTCTACCCCAAACCTAAAACCCTTTTTCACATGCAAACATGGAAGAACCAACTAACCTTTTTATCGACGGTCGGTGTAGATCCTCCGTTGCGCTTTATCCCCTTTGCTTCTGCTGCTCCTTCCAAAAAAATTTCCTGCAATCAAGGCAAAACTATGCATGCATGCTATTGTTCTACTAGAGGGTTAGAGATTAAGCATAAATCAAATAGAACATATAAGATTCTTGCATTTGGGACGAGAAAAGTATCTTTTTATTAATCTCAATATGAACCAACTTACAATGATTATAGAGACCGGCCATCGTTCCTCGATCCTGATCCTGGGCTCCTCCTCTTCTTTGTCCTCCAATTACTTTGCTTGAATTCTCCTAAATCTTGAGGAAAGGCTAAAGGGTTGGGACAAAACGGATTCGTAAATTGGGCAGAGTTTCTTTGATATGATTTTCCTCCTCCAAATAGTACCCCTACCCCTTATTTTATAGGCTAGAAGGAGCTAGGGTTTTGGACGAACTCTCGGCCATGCATGGCTGGGAGTTCCAGTTAACTGACCCAAAGCTTTTTGTCCCGTCGGAAAATTTCCATTTTTTGTGATTCTGAAGGCAAACGCGGGCTATAGTGGGCCTGCTAGCATTTGCCCGCGGGCTGTAGTGGGTCTGCTAGCGTTTGCCCGTGGGATGTAGTGAGCCTGCTAAAGTTTGCTTTTTAAAGATGGAGTTTTTAGAAGAGTTGTTCAGTAGTTTTTTGGCAAAGAAGGGATGTGAGTTGGCCTGATGCCAGGTAAGCATGTGTGGTGCAATTTAGGGTTATAACATGCATATGAGATCGAATTACCCAATGGGATCGGAATTTCACCGATATTCAACATCTCAGATTTGTACCCTTACAAAGTTGAAGAAGCAGGGGAAGATAGTGAATAGAAAGAGGTTCAGTGGACTAAGCAAATTCCTGTAGCTGCAAAGCCACAAATGGAAATTATAATTGATAAGAGGGTCAGCAGGAAGACCAAGAGGAAAGAGTATTTTGACTACTTGGTCAAATGGAAGGGACATCCAGTTGAAGATGCTAGTTGGGAGGATGAAGTAGAAATTCAGAAGCATGGACAGACCGTGCAAGAGCTCATGAACAGGAGTTCATGAAAATTTTCAAGCAAGGGAGTATGATGCAGGAGCATCGCAAGAAGCCAGCCAAGAAAGCATGAAGGCAGAAGACAGCTGGAAAGTGTAATATACATTTTACACATTTTGGAAATATTTTTGATGCATTAATGTAATGGTTAAAAGAAAGCGTACTTGCGTATTGTAAACATATCTTGAGCGATTCGCTCTCATCTATAGGAGGTAGAGGAATTTATGCATAGTTAATGAAAGTAGGTAGGTTTGAATTAGAGATTAGACAGTTTAGAAGAACAGGAGGGAAAACGACTATAGACACCCTCATCTTTAGATCATTGTATCAATCAGAATTAGATCAATTAAGCACATTAGCATAGAGAAAAAGAGAGTTGTAGTAGAAGAGTTGTAGAGGAGAACCCATGTATAGAAGCTTGAATTAATATATGAAGTTTTGATTCAGATTCATGGTGTTATGATGTTTTCTATGTATACATGTTGAATGATTTGCTTACAGTTTCTTATTCTCTATGTCATGCATTTTATTCTACTGTGTGCAAATGTATGTTTTCATGTTGAATGTTTAGATTCTGAGAGAGAAAGAGAATGAGTTTCAATTGTTTCTCTTCCTGAGTGAGAATTTCCTGCAAGGAGTGCAGTGAAACGTCTGCAAGGAGTGCGTTGACGAAGGCTCGGAGTTTATCTCTGAAAGCTCAAGAGGGATACGTTGTTCTCAATAGAAGTGCAAGGAAATCACAGAATCCGTACAAGGTGTGCGTAGGCTGGTCGAGACCTTAGAACTTAACAACTAAGGTTGAGAGATTGAAGGATTGTTGTTGCAAAGAAAGTGCACAGAGCTGGGATTTCAAGTACGTTGAAGTACTTAAAGGATTGTCGCAAGGAGTTCGTGCAGGAGTCTTCTTGAAGACCTGAGTTTGCGAAGAAATATCAGAAGGGTTAGGGCCTTTGAATCATTCAAGAGAAAACAGGAAGCTCAAGTCATTGTATAGAAGTCATGCCCTAGAGAAGGATCGCAGAGTCAATTTTGAGCCAAAAGTTCTTGAGGAGGGAACTCAACGGTCGGAATTCTCCGAGGAGAACTCCCGAAATAGCGAGGACCATAGGATCTAAGGAAGTTGCAGGGGAAGTTAAACATTGGACACATCCACCTTCGAAAGGAAGGATTCAACGTGGACTGTTGATTTCGATCATTGGATCATCGAGATCATTTCGATATTTCAGGGATCATAAATCCGAAGTGTGGGCGAAACCTTTGGTTGATCAAATCCTCGAAACGTGAAAAGAGTTTTCGTGTATAAAGACGAAGAGTGACGAGGTCGAGATTTTGGAAAATCGAGATTTAGAATACTGGAAGTCTTGAGGACAAGGATCTTGGGTCCTTGCACTTAGAATACTGAAGTTGCGAGATCCGGGATATTGTGAAGTGGTATTTCGGCACTTCAAGGATCGGAGTTTTGGCATTCCCATTGACAAGAATTCGGGCTCTTCACATGAGAAACCCCAAAGTTGTGAAACGCGAAATAGTGTGAAGGGGCATTTCGGCAATTCGGTGGTTCGGGGTTCAGGAACCCAAGAGAACATTGTTCTGGGATCGAGATTCTTGGACTCCCGATACACGAAAGTCTGAAATCACGCGGGTTTTCAGATCAAAGGGAGGCTTATAGCCGTTGATCCCATTGGAGATATTGTTTCAGATTTCGGGGTTTGTGGAGACTAGAGAGTTGGAAGCCTTACATCAGGACTCGCAAAATTGTGAAGTCTGAAACTTCGAAAAGGGGAAAAAGTTTCGATAGAAGCCATCCTTTTGCTAAACATTTTGGGTTTTGTCATTTTGGCAGTTGTGAAGGCAAGAGGTCGGGATTCCTTGTTCCGGAACTCTCGAAGTCGCGAAACGTGATACAGTTGTGTAGGAGGATGCGGCCAAGCATTTTGGGAATATCGGCATTTCGGGTTTCGGAAGGTGGAAAGGTCAAGAACCTTGACAATAGGATTCGCGAAATCGCGAAGTCCGAAACCCCGAAAAGGCAAAAAAAAAAACCGATACAGGAGCAGAACGTGGTCAAAGATTTCGACGTATCAGCATTTTGGGTTTCGGCAAGTGGAAGAGTCAATGAGCCGACATTAGGGATCGTGAAACCCTGAAATCTGAAGTCCTTTGTGGCTTAAACGAAGGGGTCAGTTAACCCTCGATGTGTTTGTAGTGAATATCCTGAGCAGATCTCGACCCGAGGGTAGGGGGATCTGCGTCAATAGTCTTATGCGAAAACATTGCATAAAAAAAAACTCTAGGAAAATTTTATAATCTTAGCATAATAATTATCTGCACTGTTTGTGGATTTGAATCCACATGGTTGTTTTTTTATCTAGGATCATTGTTTTTCCTTGACATACCCATTGGGTGTATGATCCCAATTCAATAGTTTACAAGAACTATCATGGTTTCATCTTCCTTACGGTCAGTCACCCTCCAGGCCCAGGCTCAGGCATCACCTTCTCTGCTATACAATCCCTCAAGTGATCCATCTTTCCTTGCCAAGGTTTTCTCGCACAGGAAGAACTACCCATCGTGTGCATGATCTCGACCAATATTTTACAAGAACTATTAAGGTCTCCTCTTCCTTGCGGTCACTCACCCTCCAGGCCCAGGCTCAGGCATCCCCTTCTCTGCTATACAGTCCCTCGGGTGATCCATCTTTCCTTGCCAAGGTTTTCTCACACAGAAATAATTCCAAAGACTATGTCGAGTCTTACAGTCGATCTGTCCCTCAGACTTGCTCTGCCAAGGTGTCCCTCCATCTTGTGTTACCTCAAAACAATATATTCTAGACAATCATGGCTTACCACAGGGATCTCATGGCTCAACAGTAGCCATTTTTCATGCTTTTACAGTTTGACATCCTTCCGGCTCAGCTAAAGTTAGGGACAAAGGTTACTCTCCTTCTCCCGACTCAATCATAGATAGGGACGAAGGTTACTCTCCTTCTCTTGAGTCAGTATTTATTTCATGCAATCGAATTATACTCTTTCTCACCTGTATCACAGACATATAAACATTCACGAGACATCATCATAAATTTTAAATTCAAATTTTTCTTGTAAATTTGTGACCCACGGATATCCAAATTCCACATTTTTTTTCCATATTTGTTTTGCACAGGAAACATATTCATAATTATGGGACTTTCCTTCCCATAGCAGTTTGGCTCACCAAGCAATTGGTCTTCCTTATGGCTTACAACGTTGCCATATTCAAGACTCATTTTCTTCCTGCACTTTCAACTTCAATCAGCCAAACAAATTGTTATTTTCCATGCATATACATTTTATTGCACCTTTATAACGTCATCACAAACAATTTCAGAATTGTGCATACTAACAATCAAATTCACTTTCTCATAAAGGAAATACCATTCCTTGCAGTTTGGCTCAATAGGAAATTGGTATTTCTTATGGGCTTACAACACTGCCATATCCAAGACCCATTTCCTCCTGCAATTTCAACATTCTCAGCCAAACAAATTGTTGGTTTTCATGCACATTACCTTTTCAAAATCAAGCATACTAATAGTCCAAGTCATTTTCATATATTCAAGGATACAAAGAAAAAGAATACATCATCCCTTACCTATGCATCATTTCATCCTACCAAATTTTTCAGAATGTAATTCAGATATCAATTTTCCTTAATTTATGTGCCAACATACGTGGCCACATTCATATTCAATGCACCTTTGCATTGATTTTAAGTTTCCCACACTTTACGACGAGTACTTTTTCATGGTGTGTTGGAGCTTAGCCAAGCTTTTCACCATATGGTTTATTCATTCTCATTCATTGTTACAGCAAGACTATGTTTCCGGCTACAGGATGATCACGATTCCCAAATCAGTACACATGAAATTCAAAATTTTCATATGAATTCCTTTAAGCATTCTTCCTCCATTAATAACCAGGGTGCCAACACTCATGGCCACCCAGATTGGTTTTCCTTCATCGCTTACATAATGTAAGAAAAACATTGGAAGGTCCTCCTTTCTTACTGAAAAATCCATTGTCTTCCATCTTATGCAACATGTGTTCCCTCAATGCATTCCATGCAGTGTGACATCTATGAGCACTTTTGTTTCCAATCATTCCTTGATTGGTCCATGTATTCATGACATATCAGTTCATGAATTCTTTCGAGGATTACACTCAGTCTTTACTACCATAGTTTCACACCTCCATCATTCAGGTTTTCCTTCCTGAATCATACCCTACGTGGGTATCCAAGGCATACAACTGCCTTTCAACATTCCATACATAACATTAAGACTTTAAAACATTTCAGAAGGGATTCTTACCCAATCCCTTCATACCTTATGCCACATAGGCATGAACATTTTTATACTGGTTTTGGTTGTTAACACCCCCTCTGATATTATCCCATCAGTGGTGCTCCATGGGGACTTTTAAAGTCCCTTCAACAATCTTTCAACAAGAACCTTCTCATAGTCATCCTTTGATTGAGGTTGTTCATTATTGGCAACTATCTTTCTCAATAGTTCCAATCTATTTCTTTCTACACATGAAATACATCATAAACACATTAGTCGTCATGTTAATTAAAAATGCAAGTACCATAGCATTTAAATTAATAAAACATTTTCAGACATGTCCCAGCATATATGTATGAAATTCATCACATTATCCTTAATGTTTTATAAGTGCAATACCGACAGTTCTCAACGGTTTCTGCAGTAATACAATCCTCATCTCTCTGGTGTCAAAACATCTAATTCTATTAGTAAATCATATTTATCATTCCAGAGGGAACATAACACATAACAAGAAAAGAGTTAGGGCTCTCCCCTTCTTCCAATTCTTTCTACACTACATGGGGCTTTCCATCCCAGTTGAGTTATCTCTAAAGGCCTTACTGCCTTTTATTAACATGGCTTCAACCAAGCCTATTCAATCAAACATACTCCTTTATTCATTCATTAGTCTCCTATTCATTACATGATTCTTTGAAAATGTAATCTAGGATTCTTATATATATATATATATATATATATATGTAAGCTTGTAGTTCACTTCTCAGTTTCTCAGCAGTTACTAAGGTCGTGACTCTGACCCCCTGAGTCCTGACAAAGTTTTCACACAGTTCTTCCACAGGGGACTCCTTTAGCATGCAACTTCCTTATTTCACGTCCATCACTATCTGTGTTGGACTCAACCTCGAGTTATCTTTTATATGTTTACCAAATATTCCCTAAGGAATATACACATGCATCTTTGTCATGTACCCAAAATTATGTATCCATACATATTCTAGTTTTGTTAACTTACATCCATGATGTACTTAACCATATTCATAATCCTAAACCAACATCTTTTCTCATTTATCCTTTTTATCTAATTATATTAGTATTTTCCTGAGGAAAGGGAATACATTCCCCCTCAAGCTATTATTTGGAACATAACTTTCATGACTCTTTGGAATGGATTCAGGCATGCATCCATAGTATTCATTTATTCTGGACAAGAGTAATTCTTGCTTTATATTTCACTCATCAGGGAAACCGTATTGTACCTATAACTATACTCTTACATCATACATGTCCATCACTTGCACGTTTAATATCATTTGTACCTAACTGGTATTAATATCAGGCTTCATATTAGGAAGCTCCACAATGCGTTAAACCCATGCACTCAAGAATAATTGAACACATGTAAGTATTCATCATGCTAGCTTATTGATTGCACCTTTTTCCATATCATTCACACACATGGAAATATCATTCTTCTATATCCTTTTCCCAAGGATATTTCAATCATCCTTATGATCATGTATACACATTCGTGTATAAGTAGGTGCATCTCTTGTACCTTTTTACCTCATGCATTCACTTGATAGTTTAATTTCATCATTATTGTCCTTTAGTTTGATATTTCAGTCACTTATAGGACTAATCTCATAGTCATATCTTGTATTGATGTTTCCTTCTCTTGTGAAAATAACCAACCAGGGTCACTTTCCTCTTTATGTGAAAACATCTAGCAAGAAAAATTTCTTGCCTTAGCGTCCATAGGGTTTTTCCCATCTCACTTTTCTCTGGTCATGAGGATTTATATACTCCAATTTTAATTTAAAGAAGTAACTATAACTGCCAAGGATCCTACTTGATCCTATTAGATTCCTTTAATCCCACAAAGGTATTAACCATTATATAATCCACCATCATCAGTGCCTGAAGTTCCAACTTCCCATGCTTAGAAGAAGTGTTACGAACACCAGGTCATCTGTCCTTCAAGCTTCAGCTGCTTTTGACAGAACCTTGAAACCTTCAGCGATTCACATTCAAGTCTTATTATAAATGTTAATTAGCATATACCTACTCCGGTAAGAGTAGTTATCACTTTGAAAAAGGGCTAAAGAAATTATTTTGTTGAAATTCGACAAGAATTCCCAAAATCATAGGTTCAATCTATAGTCCTTCTCCTCAAGGCGTAAATGTAGATAACAATACCCCCTTACGCGACTCGTACATGAGCCCAAGCAAGACAAGTGTTGTAACCATTCTCTGATACCAATTTGTAACACTCCCATGACAGGGCATAAAAAAAAATTATTTTCTTAAAGGATAGAATCTCCATTCATGGCTTCTAATTTGGAAAGTCATGGAACCAGTCCGACCTCCTAGTCAAGGATCTTTGATTCTGAAGCCAAACAACTCTCTGAGACCTTGATGGTATCGTTCTATAATTACACACAGAAACTTTTGGCTTCTTGGAGTAGGTTTAAGGGCACCTACGACCTTGCCTTTCAATCCCTATGAAATCTTAGAGTATTGGGCATTAGCTCCTTTTCTAGATAAGCCCCCTCTTGATGTGACCTTGATTTATGACCTTACAAGACCACGTGATTGTGAACATGGCCAAAGGTGGTTTGAATCAAACTGATTTTTGTCCCGCAATTCTCCTCGAGCCTCCACGTGCCCTCTTTTCAAATCCATGGTTTGAATTGCAACCCACCCTCAACTTTTTAACGTTCATGCAACTCATGTCTCTGCAATGCTACAGGACTGTCGATCTCCTGATCTTTGACGGTAATTCAAAAACTGGTGGTTTATATTTGTCCCACTCAGACCTACAGATCAGATCTGACCTGTTGCAAAATCAATGGAAGAGATCTCCTTCATGATTTTGGGTTTCGGGAGATTCAACTCTCAAAACCCTGCTCTCTTTCGTACTTCAATCTTTCGAGTTGACAATCTACGGACACCTATCCTTCTAATCAATGTCCCTACCTTTACTTTCGGTGGTTGACCTTTCAACTGGATCAACATTTTTATGGACCTCTTCTCGATCAATGGTCGAGATCCCCTTCGAGTTTCAGGCTTCTAAGATCTCAAATCTCAAACTTCACCCTTTTTCCCAATGGATTTTATCCAGAGGTTATAATCCACTGACGCATGTCCTCTTGATCTGACGATTGAGGATTACTTTGGGTCTTTACCTGGATTCCACTAATGTGCTCCACATCTCCCTTAGATCAAACGGCTATGAATTACTTCGGATATTTATCCAGAGTTCTCAAATTTTCACCACATCTCCCTTGGATTTGATGGATCAGATCCACTTCGGTTGATCCGATGCTTGATATTCACTTCAGACGATCTGGCGAATCAACTTCACTCCGTCTGATTGGATGGTTGATATTTACTTCGTATTTTCGGAAGTTCAAAATTCAGAATTCTCAACTCTCAACCCTTGCCTTCTCCTGAATAGATAGTATCTGGCGACTCAGATTTACCTCAGTGATCCAACGCTTGAGATTTACTTCAGGTGATATGACAGCTTAGATCTACTTTGGTTGATCGGACAATTGGGATTCTCTTTAGATTTCTGGGACTTCAGACTTCACGAATCTCAAATCTCAATTGAGAAACTCTCGAATGGATTTCCTGAAGCTGTTGATCTGACGGCTCAGATTCACTTTGGTAATTCGATGCTTGATGTTTACTTTGGATGATGTGATGATTGACGTTTACTTCAGTTCTTCACTCGGAATCTATAGATTCATGCCACCTGTCCTCTATATCTGACGATTCATATCTACTTCAGATGATCTGACAGTTGACGTTTACTTTGTTTCTTCACCTAGAATCCACAAATTCATGCCACCTATCCTCTAGATCTGACTGTTCATATCTACTTCGGACGACCTGACGGTTGATGTTTACCTAGGGTCTTCACCTGGAATCCACAGATTCATGCCACCTATTCTCCAAATATGATGGTCTAGATCTCTTCAACGCTTCATCCCTTCATCACTTCGATGCTTCGGCCCTTCAGCACATCGATGCTTCAACGCTTCAGGATTCGGGAGTTTCAACTCAATCTGAAACTCTTGAAGTGATTTCTCCGTAGTTACTGATCTGTTGACCCATATCCCCTAGTGATCAATGACCGGGATTTACTCTGGCTATTTTTCCTCCTCCTTGTCCACAATCCTCCGAAGTTGTGGATCTTATGCCACATGTCCTCCTTGACGATGGACGGTCCCAATTTACTTCGGGACTTTGGGACTTTGACAAGTCCACTCTCCTGCGCACACAAGGGTTAAGTCCCATGCATTTACTTCTAGATACAATGGTTACTGGTCCTTCACGCTTAGATCCAACAAATGGGATCTGTTCCTCTCCTCTACACTTCCTTTTTTAATTGGACGTTGATCTAATGGTCCAGGATCCTCTCCACAACCAATCTGACGGTTTTTGTCACTCCTTCTCCTGAGATTTCAAATTCCTCTAGCTTAGAGGATTTTCTAAGTATTCAAAGGCCTCGGCCTTTGTTCCTTCTACGAGTCTGTCTCTTGGACCTCATCTGCATTTCTAAAAAGAGATTATCTCTTCTAGGCTTCGGGACTTGGAATAAGTCCTACTCTTGTTCCCTCTTAGCACTATCTCCTTTGAACTTCAACTACTCAGACCTCGAAGGTCTATGTCCCTTCTATTCCTCAAAGGGATGTATGTGCTCTCCTGGAAAATTTCTCTCAAGCACTCCTTACTGAGCTACAGAGTGTTCGATAAATTTGTGAGTGTCTCCTAAGTGCTTTGTAACTTTGCCTTCAGGGTTTTGGTCACTCCAACACGTGAATCTCCTGAAGCGCGGACTCTGAATCTCATAGATTAGATGGTCAAGAAGGATCCTGACAGATCCAGAGATCCACGGTCCATATTAAATTTGGGACTTCAGGACTTCAGGTATTTTTAATTCCCTTATGATGAACTCATAGTTCTTCGAACTCGCAAAGTCCATAGGACTCAAGGGGTTAACTCCTGCACTCCTTTCCATATACAACGGTCACAATGGACCTTGGCTCTTTCTGAATAGTTTCTCGTTCATTCGTCATTCGAACAAAGGATCCTTCCCTTTCGATACTTCAATCTCGCTACTCTTCCTAAGATTTGTTAGCTCTGAAAGGCTTAAGAGCTTTGCGCTCTTTTTCTTGGATGTAACACTTGGAATAATCCTTCTTCACACCCCTTATGTTCATTCCTTAACTCTAGAACTTAAGTGGTTCTTGGTCTCTGTTTGCCTCACAGAGAGCCTGTGCATACATTCACTATCTATCCTGAGCTTTAACAGACTTTGTCCTCCAAGGGACTCTGAACGACTAGGAGGGTCGACATGCGTACATGAAACTATGCCCAAGGTCGACTAACTCACATTTTGTGGCTCTAGCTTAATCCCCCACAGGACGCAAGCATCTATGAGTATAAAACATATCCCATCCATATAATTTCCTACTTGCCTAATTATACAATCAAGCAGACACCAAAAATGGGTACAGTATAAATCATTAAGCAAACATATCTATCCCTGAAACATTCATAGGATATCCAACTTTAATTCACAGTACCACTTAAATACACAAGATATGTGATTTACTTATCTATTACAGGTGGTAGCCAACGAATTGATTGTGGGTGTTCGTCCTTCCACCCGACCATAAGCTCAAAGGCATTCATTCTTAGCACTCTTTCCACCCCTGTGCCAAGCCATGATATCACTAGGGAACTCTTAACTCTTTCTCTGTTTCAGCTTCTTCTCGGGTTCTGTTCTCTGCAAACTTTCAGAGATTTCCTTCTCTGTTATGGCCTTGGCGAGTTTTATCAGATGCTCACTCAGCATCATGCTCGCAGCCTTCTCGTCATTATCCGTTGGATATCTCTGCACATTCTCCTTATCCATTTATATATCTTTCTTCCAGGATGGTTCTCGACCCATCCTCTTCCTTATGTCAGAAGGGAACTTCGGTTAGCTTAGCTTGTCATACCCAGTGGTACTTTGGGCTGACATTATGCAGTTTTGGCCATGCTTCCATTCATGGGAGTGGTTGATAATTCAACCACTGGTCCTTTATTAATTAATGGATTTCTCTCCTTGGGATCCGAAGAAGGTTTATTATCCTCATCAAGGTAATTTGGGGTTATTTGATATAATGACCCTCCCTTATAGTTTTCTCATTCTTTCCTCTAGTGATATCATGGCCAGTACTTTCAAGGCTTCACCCCAATAGTCAATTATTGGAAACTCAAACAATAATGCATTTACACTGTCCACATTCCTTAGCATGGTAAATCCTATTTTATTATTAATTACAAGTTGGGGGAAACAGGGGTGTTACACTCGGCGGTGCTCCCTAGAAACCCATCGGGCCGAACATGAACTACAACTTGTTTGGAGTAGGCATTCTAGGACCTTCTTCCTACACCACGTTGGTGGGTTCAATGTCATTCTCTTTGTTCGGTGCATTTTGTAATAACGATTTCTCGTCAGTTTTCGTCTCATCCAAGAGAAACCCTCATTTTGGACAATAAAATTCTTTACAGGGTACTATTCCTACAGAGGGGGAAAACACAGGAGTCTTCTCCTCACAAGGAATCTAGAATCCATAGCAAGGATTAGTACCCTCATCGGGGATGTCGACCAGGGGCAACCCCTTCCATGGTCATTGGAACTCCAGGCTAGGCTCAGTACTTATGACCGTCGGATCAGCAGGGGGAAACCTTTTCCAGAATCTTTGGAACACCAAGCAGGGAGCAATCCCCAACCAGCCCTCAACATCCAATTACAGGAATCAACCGATGATGTCCCAAAAAACACAGTATCTGTACGCTGGAAAAGGCCATGGTATTTACTAGAACCCTGGTCATGAGCCTAACTTTTCCTGGCAGCCTAGTGCTAGTCAAACTCCAGGCTCCTTTCCTCTTGTACATAGTCAATAGCCAAAACTATTGTTGTCGAGCTAAATATATAACATATGAATCAACATTTAATTGTCAACCCGAGAAGGTAGACTTAGAGGAACCAGCACAAGAAATGCAGGGTTGAAGAGGGGGTTTAAAGAATGTCAAACTAATCTCTGAACTGCTAAAAGATACTTGTTGGAAGAAGCTACTGTACTCTACTTTATTCTGCATTCGTTCTGCACTACTCTATACTAACTCCATAAAACTCTTCTGTATTAATTAAAAGTGATCAGAGGCATGTAAAAGGTCTACTGCACACTGATGGCTGAAAACAATTAAGTTTTTGCTACTTATTACTCCACACAACTCAGCAACCTTCTATTTTATAATGCAATGAAACTCTCTATTGTAATCAAATGAAACTTCTCTATCTCATGAGATATCCAGGCTAGTTCCTGAATGTTAAGCAGTCTGAACGTGAAAAAATGTAGATTGGAATCGAATCTTTGCTGAAAGATGATGTTCAAATCTGGAGATGGAGTCTACTGTAAATGCAATATACACAACTTTGTTTCCATTGAAGGGGGGCCTGCCTTCTCTGTCAACAGACCGTTCTTTAAATCAACGCATACTGAAAATGAATAACTTACAGCAAAATAACAGAACTATCTAATCTATGCTCCGGCTATCTTTCCCCCCCTTCTCTATCGAGCATAGCAACTCTTATATAGAGTTCTTGGATCAGTTACAATTCTGTTTTCGGGTTCCCTCCCCTGTGCCTCTTGATAAGCGTGATTACATATGCAACCGAATGCTTATGCGCCCCTTAAGATAGGCGATACCATTTAATTTTGCAACCGATTCTTGAATGCCTTAATCTCATGACACAAAGGCGATACATTTAGTAAAAGAAACACCGACTTGTCCCTTTCTTTGCATGGCATAATAATTCTGTTGACGTTTTCCAAACCACCAATGTCCTCCCAAGAAACATTGGGCACCTCGGCAATAGTTTCACGCAGGGCAGATAGGGTTACTGGAGCTCAACGTAGTCTGGAAGTGCCCATTGGTAGCAAACATAGAATTGGGGATTTCAGCATCGATAGTCTCGTATTCTAAGTCAATAACATCCATTTTTCCTGATGCACTGTAACGCAGCCTCAGTGCACAGAGCTGCGAGATCAGCTCCAACATATCCATGCGTATCCTTTTGTCTTCATAACTACTGGAAAAATACAAATCCTTTAAAATAGTCATCTTCCCAAGAGCACACAATGAATACAAATAGAGTATGCACGAAGACACTCAGAATACAATCACTGCATTTCTCCCCGATTCAAGATTTCCCAGTTACTGTACTTTTCGTTTCCATAATAAAATCATTTTGCCCCTGTTACTTGAATGTTGTACTTGCAATTCGTTCAAAATCTCATATTCTTTGTATGGATATGAAGGACTTCCAGTCGTCCCACTTCATTGGGAACTTCAATATCAATTTCCCTATCAAACCTTCCAAACCTTCTAAGAGCTGGGTAAATACTATTTGGCCGGTTTGTTTCTCCTATCACAATAATTATCTTGGAGATTTTCTTAAAACAAGAGGCAATGTGGCAGTCTTCAAGGAAGTTTACAGTTTCACCTAAAAAGGAGCACAAGGCATCCACAAAATCGTATGGTAGCAATGACTGACAAATATCCCAGGAATGGCGCTCGTCTTCACATCTTCATGACACGCAGTGTCAAGAAGTGTGACTCATAAAGTATTAACAACTCAGTTCTATAATTTCGTCTTGAATCAACAGATGAGTTATGACTCAATGCACTGTCTACCACTCTGGCCATGTCGTGCGGATCTTTAGCAGCTTCGTTGATATCTCCACTGGGTGCGAGCTGGTACCTGGTACTGGTAAGTTCTGTTTCAAAGAAATAGTACCTACTCAAGCCATATTAGTATCAACATTATGTTAAAGAGACAAATATCCCAGGAATGGCGCTCAACATTGAAACACTTGATGGCCACGTCCAGAACCCAGGAAAACGAATAGCTTTAACCAATGCACAAATCCTTCATCATTATCTTGATTTCTATAAACTGCCATTCCATTGTTACAATGAGTGATACCATTAATAAGATTTGGAACACCTCTGTTTATTAGCTTATACACACGACTGGAAGTGCCTGATGTTTGAAGGTAGTAGTGATAGAAAAATGGATGCATTTTCTTGTAATAGTGTTGCACTGATATCAAAATAATGCCACAGCATATGAGTAAGGTTTTGCAAGAATCCATAAGAAGAAGACTTCATAAGTATGAAAATATTAGCAACCCAATCATGAAAGAAGCCAAGAATCTGTAATAAAATGTATCAAATCCAGAGCCAAACAATTGTTTCTGGAAACGTTACATTTTCCAGACTTTTCAAGATTGTTAAATGACCCAATCTGTCACGATCCGCGTTGGCCTCCCATGCCGATGAAGTTTCCCTCGGACATTCCAAATTTCAAAGGTAATCCTAACGAAGATCCAGACGATCACATGACCACTTTTCACCTATGGTCCTCATCGAACTCACTGCAAGATGACTCCATACAATTGTGTTTGTTTCAACGCACTCTTATCAGGAGTGACGCGAAATGGTACATTGACTTCGACTGCTCAAGATACTCCTCCTTTAGCGAGTTGGAAATATTTTTCCTAAACCATTTCCAACTACCTATGAGATATGATGTCGGCACCGAATTGCTAGCCAACTTTGAGCAAACAAAGGTTGATCATATCTCAGATCACATCCTAGAATGGCAGCATTGGAAGAGTTTGATAAAAGTATCATTCCCACTGACTTTATTGCTGGAGCGTTTCCTTAAGTATTTAGTACCTCAGTTATCCAAGGACGTTGCAACATCGGGAGTGTTTTCAGAGGAAGAGGTGATAATGAGAGCTCAATAGCTTGAACTGATACACTCTCAGTTTGGTTTACTCTATGAGGTTTTCCCAGATGCGCCATGATCCATCCTTGACAAGGATAGACACAAGTCTAGACCACATGCCGATGGTATAGTTGGTTCATCACAAGCAAATCCCATTGATCAGTTGTCAAATCAATTGCAACAATTGTTAATACAGCAGACAACGACCTTTCAAACCTCTAGTTCGGCTGCTCACCCTACCCAAACGTCGGACGTACAAAGTTTGCAGTCGACGAACCTAAAGGCCAACCAGCAGCCCGATGGAAAGAAAAAACAACGAAACAAGAAGGGTAAGGGGGATAAGAAACCCACCAAAAATGTTGGTGGGGTAAACACAGAAAAGAGAAAGTCGAAGTATCTGTGTAACCTTTGCATAGAATACCACCCAACTCACCTTTTCCCTTGACTTGCGGAGGCCCATAATTTATTAGCGCAGCAACAACCTGTTGTGTTAACGAACCCATTTCCTCATGGGAAAAAATTGACTCAACCCTCTACGAGCGTGGATGGGGGAAGTCAAGGACCACCTTTGTCTTCCAGTAATCCCTCAGCCACGAACGTTTACATTATGAAAGGTGATGCCTACATAGAAACTAGGGTACATGATTATGGAATGCCAAACACTGTTGAAAAGGGTAAAGAAGTCGTAAACCCATCAGTTCCTCTCCAGGTTGAGAAGATGATGGGTGAAACAATGACACGCATCCTGAAAGGGGCGTACAAGAAATCTTATCACAATCCAAATGCAAAGGCCACCCAGAACTACTCGGTGGTGGAGGATTTGGCACAAACCCCTTGAGCAATGTCCGCTTTGGAGGTCCTTCAGAGTTGTCCTTCACAGAGAAAGGCTTTGTTATCCTCCTTAGGTTCTACCGAGACTTGTAATCTAGGAACGATCATGCTTGATACGACTGACTTGAAACCTCGTCTCCCATACCACATTGCATTTCAGATAGTAGTGGCTTACACCACGAAAACTTTTACCCGGAATATTTTCTATACGGTGGTTGATGAGGGCACCTCAACTTGCGTGATGTCGTTGGCATGTTGGAAGGCCATTGGCCAACCCGTTTTGTCTTCGTCACCTACTCGTCTTACCTCTTTCAACAGTCGGTCTTTCAGACCACATGGAATCATCCCTTCTTTCCCCTTGCAGTTAGGAGGGAAGACTGTGCACGTCGAAGTTGAAGTGGTTGATGCACCTCTCGACTAAAACCTTCTATTAGGAAGGATTTGGACCTATGTTATGCATGCAGTGGTTGCCACGGTTTCCTGGCTTTTGTTGTTTCCTCACGAGGGCCATATCGTATCCATTGATCAGTTGTCCTTCTCCCGTCTTGACCCTCCATCGGGGGAATCCACGGTCCCGATGATTGATAACCCTCAGCCCGACGTCGTCAACATGGGGGTTGGTTTGTGCCCACCTCTCATGGGTACTTTCGATTACCCGCCTCCTTCCGGCGATGTCAAGTTCATATCGACTGTCCCCGACCAACCTAAGGCTGAAATCTGTCAAGTGTCGTCGTTCTGAATGACTTACTTCAACGATTTGTGGACTCTTCCTTCCCCGTCATCTTTGATGGAAGGGACAAGGAATCATGGCATGGCCATGCCCTTGTCCATGGAAAAAGTTGCATAAAGTATTGTCCAGCAAGCTTTAGTCGACCCCGATCTGACTCCTGCACAGGAGTTAGATCCAGTTCTCGAGCCTATTTGGGCTCAAGGTTCCCTCACCACTACCGATTCTTTAGACTTGGTCTTTCCCTCTGATGAGGTGATTATAGAGACATTGACCAGTTTGGATAGACCCTGGGACAATCTCCATCACAAATCTTACTTTCTCCCGGAGTTAAGAAGAATAGAAGCAAGTGAATTTGTGTTGACTATGACTAGAGATAGGTCTTATCCTATTAATCATATGGCTACACACGCAGTATACGCTGAGGGTAATATGGAAACTATCGCTGAAACAATGCCTATTGACATCTCCATAACCCATGGAATCGTGGAGAATGTTTTTGTTGGGGCGGACTACTTCCCTGAAGAGATTTGGATCTATATAGATTTATTTAAGGAATTCTGCAACATTTTTGCCTGGTCTTACGAGGAAATGCCAGGCATTGATCCAAGAATTGTCGAACATGAGATAACGACTTACCCTGATGCCAAGATGGTACGACAGAATATTCATCTGGTGAATCATCGGAAAGAAGCATCTATTAAGGCTGAAGTAGGGAAACTGCTCAAAGTCGGTTTCATCTACCCCATTCAGTTGACGAAATGGGTGTCAAATCCTGTTTCGGTTAACAAAAAGTAGGGTACAATTCGAGTGTGCATGGACTTCCATGACTTGAATAAGGCCTGTCCAAAGGATAATTTCCCCACCCCATTCATTGAAAATATTTTTGATGAATGTGCAGGCCGTGAGGTCTTTTCATTCATGGATGGTTTCTCGGGATATAACCAAATTCAGATCAAACCCGAGGACCAGCATAAAAAAAAAATTATCTGTCTGTGGGGCATATTTGCTTATCGTAAGATGCATTTTGGCCTGAAGAATGTTGGAGCCACTTTTCAATGGGCCATGTCTTTTTCTTTCCACGATATCAAATATATAATCGAGGCTTATCTCGATGATTTAGCATCACGATATCGCAAGAGGGTTGATCATCCCACACACCTCCGACTAATCTTTGAGCGATGTCGCTACTATCGGATTCGCTCGAATCCAAACAAATGAAGTTTTTGCATGACATTGGGTCATCTTTCAGGTTTTAGAGTTTTGACAATAGGGATCATGGTTGATCCTCTTAAGGTTGAGGTGATAGTTTAGTTGCCTCCCCCATGCACAGTCCCTCATCTTTAGAGTTTACAGAGAAAATCCAACTTTCTTTGACGTTTTATTGCAAACTGTGTTGAGATCACAAAAGGGTTCATGTGTTTACTGAAAAAGTGAGTCCCTTTTTATTGGGACGAATCTGCTCGGCGCTCTTTTGAAGCATTGAAACACACCCTCACGTCCGCCCCTCTGCTCCGACCTCCCAATTATAATAAATATTTATTATTGTACTTGGTCACTACAGATTCGACCATCGTTATGGTCTTGGTTCAAGAGGATGATCTACTTGAGGAGCATGTGATTTATTACCTAAGTCGAGGCCTAGTTGGGAAGGAACTCAACTACTCCCATGTTGAGAAACTCATGTTGGAAGCAGTGCATACTGTCCAGTGGTTCTGTCATTATATCCTACTTCGCAAGACCACCATCATTGCCATTGTGAATCCATTTCAATATGTGTTGACACGATGCATCATCGGCGGAAATATCAGTGGATGGATTGTTATCCTCCAGGAATTTGACTTGGATTTTGTTTTCGTGAAATCCAAAAATTCATTGGTCTTTGCGAAACTTATCTCGAAACTTCCATTCAAATCAGGTGATGTTACGCCTGAAGAATCACCAATTAAAGGAGATCTTTTTTTGATTTCATCTTCGGACCCCTGGTATGGAGATATACTAGTTTATCTCCAGACTTTGAAGTGCCCTACCTCTTCTTCTCGCTATGAGAGCCGACATATACACCATCAGGAAAAAAACTATCTCATACTCGATGACACTTTGTATCGTCGAGGTGTAGATTGCATCCTTTGTCGGTGCCTCACTCATGAAGAAGTGGAACTCGTTCTTAACGACTACCACACTGGAGCATGTGGTGGTCATTTTTCTGGGTTCGCAACAACCCAAAATATTCTACGAGCCAGTTAATGTTTTCCTACGCTAATCAAGGATTGTGTTGAGTCGGTCAAGAAGTGCCACCCGTGTCATATCTTCTCTCAGAAGATGAGGGCACATCCCACTCCCATGTTTCCCGTCATTATAGTTGGCCCCTTCACCAAGTGGGGGATTGATTATACTACATGCCACCCAGTTTCATCCAGGGGGCATCGCTATATAATTGTAGCGATAGAATACTTCACAAAGTGGGTCGAAGCTATGCCAACGTTCAATAATGATGGAAAAACAACATCTCTCTTTATTTTTAACCAGATAGTAGAAAGGTTCGGCATCTCAAAGGAGATTGTCACTGACCATGGAAGTCACTTTCAGAAAAAAAAAATGATGTCTGATTTAACATCAAATCTTTGGTTGAGGAAAGAGAATTCATCACCCTACTACCCACAAGTGAATGGTCAGATGGAAGCTATGAATAAGTCCCTCAAGACTATTCTGCAGTGAACGATCAATTCTGCCAATTCAAATTGGCATTTGAGGTTGTATTCGGCATTGTGGGCCTACCGAACGTCTGTAAAGACTACCACCAGTTTCTCACCTTTTCAACTCGTTTACGGGCTGGAAGTAATCTTTCCTATAGAGTGTCAGATACCATCTCTAAATTTGGCAGTAGATTTATTGCCAGACACTTCACCACTTGAGGAACGCTTATTATATCTCAAGAAGCTCGATGAGCAACGTCGTGACACAGCCTTAGCTAATGAGTCTCACAAGAAACGAGTCAATTTTCAATATGATCGATATGTTTGTCCACGGATTTTCTCCAAAGGAGACCTTGTCCTATTCTAAGACCAAGATAAGGATCCCTTGGGACCAGGCAAGTTCAAACCCATGTGATTTGGACCTTTCATAGTGAAGGAGGTCTTAAAGAAGGGCGCTTATCGTCTGGTTGACTGTGATGGAAATGATTTGGCAGAGCCTAGAAATGGGCTCTACCTCAAGAAGTATTACTCGTAGGTTGGTCGCCTTGGGTGACTTCTTGTACATATGTATAGGTCTTATACAGTTAGTTTTTGTCTTTTTGTTTTATGGACGTGTCGTTATTTATGTCATGTTTTTCATTGTGGCATATGTCAAGTGAATCAGAGATGTTTGTTGGGTTCACCGACACACTTGGAGGCTTTCTTTCGTAGCTTGGGTGATTTTAACGCCTCAAGGATAGTTGCTATCTTCTGGAGGTATCTGTTTAGGTAACGCCACAAACAATTTCTCCAAATACAACGCAGTAATAGAGTTGCTTTGTGATGCTTTGTCGCATGGTATCTCTCACCTCCAGGTCTACTTATATGCTTAGTTGGTTGTGTCCCAGTTAAATGGGGTTTACTATGTTTATGATCCTACCCTACACCAATGATTCCTTAGGTTACGTCTCTTAGAACGATGCTTTGATTACATTACATATATCCATGTTCCTAGGAGATTAAATCAAATGACATATACTCTAGCTAATCAAGTATTAGATTGTCATATTGCACACACATAAAAAGAAGCACACACATACACATGTACATACATTTGTAAAAATTTGATCCATAAGACGTAAAAGATGTATATACATATATATACATAAAATTTGATATCCATAAGATGTAAAATTTGATATACATATATATATATATATATATATATATACATGTTCCTAGGAGATTAAATCAAATGACATATACTCTAGCTAATCAAGTATTAGATTGTCATATTGCACACACATAAAAAGAAGCACACACATACACATGTACATACATTTGTAAAAATTTGATCCATAAGACGTAAAAGAT
>ML795272.1:173894-189228 GCA_009831015.1 Picea engelmannii
TTGGCCAAGCTATCTGAGAGCATCTTTGCCCAATTGAAAGAGCAACCTTCAGCGACCCGAAATATGAGAGGCACCCAAGAGACATAGAAATGTGAGGTGTCTTCTCGCCCAAACAGACGACATGTCATCATGGCCACATACTTTTATTGTGGCTCTAGCGAAGCAATTGAATACACGCCCTTGTCATTCGCTCTGAATGTCGTGGGGCGCGAAACCCAATCCTTTATCAAACCTGGCATAGTTTTGTCATATTTTGTGCACTCCTTCTTTTTGAATTCTTCCAAGAAATCCGCACCGTATGTATATTCAGATGTGGAAGGCAGCTTATACATGCTTTGTAAATGCTCGGGCCAGAAAGTTCCGATAGTCACTCGCTGACTATTCATAATTGTTCTGGTAGGCAGGTCCACATGATCCAAAGCCCAACGGATCATTTCATAGTAAGGAAGCAACCAAGGCCTGGTTTTTATTCTGTGCATCCCTGACTAGACAACTATCTTATACTTGGTGTGTAAATCATCTTTTTCGTTGCCGTCAGAATCATCTGAGTAATCAACTAATTCTGCCTGCAGAGCATTGGACACATGCGACCAGTCGGGAATCGATTCGATACTTCAGGGTGAAGTATCGGAGATATTGTCTGAGCCCTGGCTTGTAACTTCGACATTAGTCTTCGTCGCTTTCCGCGGAGCCATGACTGCTGCTTGCTTTTTCGTTCTTCTGTGATAAACCTGCGTATACATGCAGAAGTTACTTCAAATTCGAAAATGATGAGCTCTGCTTGCTTATGAAAAAAGTTTTCATTATAACAAAATGAGACTCCTGTATATATTTGAAACTTCTGTAATCTCCGTAATAAGTCTGTCCAATCGCAATTAACAACAAATTGATTGTGTAAAAATCCAATCTACTTTATTCGTAGATTTACCCTAATTATCTATTAATGTCATCAATGTTTGGCAGCTTGCCAGTCAGTCGGAGTATGAAAAGAAAAAAGTTTCCTCGGGAAATGTGCAAGCCTCGATGCGCGGGACCTATCTCGTTAAAATTTAAAATATTCAAAATATAGCAACGTTAAAGATCTTTCTCGCTTTTCGCTGCATCAGGGATTTTCCTTTAACATTTTAAGTTTTCAACTCGCGAGACTGCGAGTACCGATTTTGATTTAAGAGATAATCGTGATTTAAAGTATGATTAATTTCCTAATCATTTTACTCGTGGTATCGCGACTCAGAATTTCGAAGATAAAATTTCGGGAGATTAGTATGTCGAGTTACGAAACTGTGAGAAATCGAAAATTAAGACTTAATTAGGATTAAGAGAACTCGGATTAGGTGACTAATTAATCATAATATACTCGCATCGTGGTTTCGTGAGTCGGAGTTTTAGACATCATGATTTTTGAAAAGATAGCGCCGAGTGGCGAAGCGCCGAGAACCATTTTAACCATAGTTAGCTTTTGCCTTTAATCTCTGACCCGGGTTATCTTACAAGTACCTCGCGTTCTCAGTTCTCGAGACTGTAAAAAAGAAAAATTGGGTTTGATGAGCGCCAAGGCGCGAAACCCCGACAACGTTAAATCAAAAGTTAAAAGATTTTACCCTAGTTAGTGCTTCGGGCGGAAAATAAAAAACGAGTTTGTCGTTTCGTGACTCGAGACGTATGACCTCAAAGATTAAAGTATCTGACATTGCGAGATCTCGAAATAAAGCCAAAAAGGTCGAACGTTTAGTACAAAAGCGGACTTGTTTTAAGGGGAGAAAAAACATCGCTTTTTTTTTCGACAAGGTTGTAGGAAATTTTTTCAAAGTTCCGAGGGAAAAATTCAAAAGGCCATCTTTAGATTTCAAGTGTCAAAGACTGAAAAATGTGAAAGGTTATAATAAGTTAAGGGCAGCTCCAACAGTGTACATGGGATGTATTGGACACAGTCGCGTATCCACGGGAGAAGATTGTTTTCTGCCCATGGGCATACATGGGTTGTCCTTAGACAACCCCCGTACATGTAGGGCCACCCTTTTTTAAGAGGGCATGCCCCCCAAGAAACTAAAATAAATGCATGAAATAAGTATGGAAATGCAAGAGGGGTTGGTTTGTACTTACTTGGTCCAAGCGGAAGTTCATTTCGTCCTCTGAAGCTCCCGGAATCAACTCTTTTAGAAAATGGGTCTTTTTGGCTTTTTGGTTAATTCTCAACTTGCAATGGTGAAAATGAGCTGTCAGCTTCTATTTATAGACTTTTTTGGCCTTTTTAGCCACTTTTTCGAACCCTTTTGTCGTTTTTTCTGGCTTGAAAATCGATTAGCGTGGTTCTTGAGTTTCTTATTGGATGTTATGATGCACTTCAGTTTTGGTTTGGAAAACTTTTTGGGAGATGGGTCACTTTTAAAGGTCCTTTGGTAAAAGTCAGTTTTCCAAATTTTTGCATATAAGTTAGGATTTCACCTCCACTTTCTGCATCTCGTTGTCTTTTTCTCTTTGCCATAGGATAGATCCCACCAAACTGCGACACGAAACCATCATTGCTTCTTTAGAAGTGTAGTAGTTTAGTGATAGAGCCTGCCTTTACATGGATACCCTAGTTAGATCCTTATTGAATTTTGGCGTCCATGTCATCATTAATGAATTTAGGCTCGGGAGTCCTTGTTAGTCCTGTCCTGATTACGAGATTGAGCCTCATACGTCTGATGTTTCATCACTCTTGGCCTCACCCTCGGGACTCCCAAAAATGAGTCTTCTTTAAGCCCTTTTCAGACTCTCTAAACATGAAAAGATTGATGAGCGATCTTGTTGTCCTTCACGCTTGCCAAACTAAAACTTGAAGGCACGTTTGTACGGTGGTATCTTACCTCTTTTTCGATCCAGATGGTCAATTGTACAAACAAAGGTATACTCTAGGAAATTTGGTTCGCTAGAAAAGTATTCTCAAGTATAAGTTTAACCCTTTTTTGGGGCCTAAGGGACTAAATTTACGAAAAAGGAACCCCCACGGAATCCATAGTTAATCTCTTTTCAGACTCCCTAAAATTGAAAATATTGTCGAGTGACCTTGTTCTTTCACACTCGATAAACTGGTCCAGAAGAACATCCCCTACGAAGTCCATATTTAATCTCTTTTCAGACTCCTTAAAATTGAAAAGATCATCGAGTGACCTTGTTCTTTCACACTCGTTAATTGGTTCAAAAAAACATCGACTGGCAAGAGTTTACCCCTTTTTCTAGCCTGTATATTAAGGAGGAAAAAGGTACACCTCAGGAGATTCGTCTCACCCAGAGCGTTATCCTGAGTAAATTTTACAATTTTTCAGGCTAAGGAGTCTAAATCTAGAAAAAGGTTGTGAGTCCATAGTTAAGCTCTTTTCAGACTCCTTAAAATTGAAAAGATTGTCGAGTAATCTTGTATGTGTCACACTCATTAAAATGGTTCTGGATAGACGTATTTTCGGTGCTAGTTTACCCCTTTTTCGAACCGACTAGACTATCTTCGAAAAAGGTACCCCAGTGGAATCTTCTTTTATGCTTTTTCAGACTCTCTAAAAATGAAAAACCACCGAGCTTACCTTCTCTGGTCTCGTGAAAAATACATTGAAGGGGGTTTTCATTGTGTCTTATTAATCGCATTTGTATCTCTGCATCTTTGGCATAATGTCGGCTCCATGTTACTCTCAACTGAACCTTTGAAGCACGCCTTATACGCAAGCCTTGTAGCACTTTGCCTCTGCGTCTTGACACCTTGTCCCATGGAGGAATTTTCCAGAGTGTCCTTTTCCTGCACATGTCTCCTTTCTTTGAGAATTAGTGTGTTCCTTGTGCTTGGAACTAGTATTCTTGCGACACTCGTTCCTCCTTTGTAACATAGCATTCTTTTATTCTTTTTCAAGCTCTTCAAAAATATTGAAAAAGATAAAAAAAAATCAAATATACCCAAAAAAGAGGACGGGAAATATATTTTCTTTTTCTTGCAGTACAATGAGTCTCCCTTGGACAAAGCACATCCTTTTGTTTGTTTGCCAAGTTTTTGGATCTAATATGACCTTAGGAATTTTTTCTCACTACATAGAGTTGTGTCCTGCTCCGTTTGGTTATTCTTCCAAACACATGGAGAGTTTATGTTGCCTCCTGCATCGTAGACTTATGTCAATGTCATGTTTCCTGAGTCTGATCATCTATCGTGCTATTTTCCAAGGGAAGTTTTACCGAACCTGAGTTGGCCTTTCTACAGTTTGTCTCTTAACCTCATGCCCGACCATTCCAAAAATCCAATCAAGTCCTTATTCGAAATCAATGAAGTTCTCTGCCTGATCACCGAGATCCTCTTGTTTGTTCCCGACAAGTCATCGAAGACCTCTGGGTAGTGAAGTCGTACACTCACAATACACTCCTACCTGAGTTTTTAAGACCTTGAATTTGTTGCTCGATCTCTGAAGGCATCATCTCCAGCCATCAGGCGTCATTGGCTTCTTAAAGATGGATACTATACATGTATATCTTTGATTTTTAGATGTACATCCATTGTGTATTGATCACAGCTACACTTTATATATTTATATGAAATGGATCTGTAGTGTATTTGATTGGCATCCATGATTTATTTCATCCCGAGCATGGGTATGCCCGCCTCTGAAAGACAATTATTATTTTTTGCAGATGGCACCTCCTGAACTCCGGTCCTGGACTAACTCACTTCGTACATTGGTGAATATTTGTAATGTATTTCGGCCATCAAATGCTCTTATGACCTCACACATTAGGGAGCATCTGTTATAACCCTAAATTTCTCCATACGTGCATACCTGGCATCAGATCCTCTTACTTGCTATTTTTTCCAAGTCATCACTGAGCAGCTCTTCTTAAAATCACTATTTTTGAATATGTACATTCCCTACACCATTACTGCCCGTGTATGTACGCTATCTGCACCACTACATCCCGCATATGTATGCTATCTTCACCACTACAACCCGCGTATACTCGCAAAAATTGCAAAAATTAAAAAGTTGCAAGGATTTCGTTGAGATTACGGGCTATTGGGTAGTTTCCCAACTGTCCCACCGCCTATAGCCCATCACCCAAATGAATAACCATCCCTTTTTCATTTAAAAGGAGGTGTTGGGGTCTCATTCCAAAGAAAAGCATAAGAACAATGAAACTCCGCATGTTTCACATCCTCTCCTTGCCCCAAGAATTTGCAGCCACCTTGTGAGATTTACATCAAAATTTCCCATTTTTTCCTTTTTCCTCCATCATAAGCCTATTCCATTCCCTAGAATAATTTTGAGAGGAGAAAGATACGTGGAGGCGCAGTTGGAGCTTGGTGAAGAGGATCCTGGACCAGGTTCATGGAGCAGTCGTCGATCTTGTTGTAAGTAAACATTGTGATATCAATAAAAGGAATACTTTTTTTGTCCCGAAATATGATGTGTCTAATATTTTTATTTGATTT
The DNA here is from genome assembly GCA_009831015.1 of Picea engelmannii. Taxonomy (NCBI): domain Eukaryota; kingdom Viridiplantae; phylum Streptophyta; class Pinopsida; order Pinales; family Pinaceae; genus Picea; species Picea engelmannii. Next base: position 179,338 of record ML795272.1, read on the forward strand.
ATGATTTATTCTAACATCTAACCCATGATTTATATATGAGATGCATGTTTGTAGTTCCCTGTTTATTTGTTTGTGAATGCAGGCTAGCCTTGGGAGGAGGCGTGTAGTCAGTGGAGCTATCGAACGCGAGAGGATCAACACCGGACATAGAGTAAAAGGTAAAGTTACCGGATATTTTCACTTTGTATTTCATGTATGGATTTGAGGTATATTCAGGGTAGTTATAAAAAGTAGGAGACTTTTATATGGTTAGATATGCCTACATGTTGAACCCTAGTGTAGTCCATAGGGGGGTTTTCCCACTATAGCAAGAAATATTAACAAACCTTGTGTAATCAGATCCACAAATGCAAAAGAAAATCAGGGGAAGATATAATGGATTTCAATGATAGGTTTAACACCCTCGTAAGATGTTTTCCCCAGGAGATAAAACCTCCCAAAGCTGCCATTATCAAGATATATATATCAACAATGAAAGATATGTATGGGGCCCTGATTCGGGAATGTCCTACCACTTTGTTTGAAGCTCAGGAGAGAGCATGTGAAATAGAAGAAAACTTGGCCACCTTTCTCATACGAGAAGAAGAGAACCCCAAGGAGGCTCTTCAGATTAACTAGATTGATGACTTTGTTTCACCAGAACTTCCCTCAGACATCAGAATTTACCTACAAGAGGAACGAGAGAAAGCAGATGAAAGGGAAACTTGTCTCATGATCAACCTTTTAGAATAAGAGAGAGAGACAACATTAAAAAAAACACCTCTCCCACCAAATGAGATCTTGGAATTAGAAAAGAGGCAAGCCACAGAGTTGGCCGAAGTGAAATTCTCACAATACTTTCAGCAAATATTTGCAGAACCTCTTGACAAAACGAGGTGTGAAATCAACAAAAGTAAAAAGCAAGTGTCTCTCCAAGATAGTACCCAAACTGAAAATATTGTGGGTCATGACAAAGTAAACCATCAGGTTCTAGAAGAAGGAATAGATAGCATGTTTTGTTCTGGTGGATTCCCCTTTCGTAGATGAATAAAGAAAATAAGGATCTCGGGACTTGGATTTTTATGGTGCACACTCAAGTACAAGCTTAGGTGCAGGAATAGTATTAAGGTCGTTGGATAATGAGACCACCCTTTTTTCATACAAACTTGAGTTTGACTGCACAAATAACATTGTTCAGTACGAAGCCCTTATCTTGGGCATCAACCTTGCCATTGATATGAACATCAAGAACCTTCACGTAAAAGGGGACTTCGACCTAATTGTTTCACAAGTCAATAGGAATTTTGCTGCAAAAAACCCAAGGTTAAAGCAATATAGAGATGTTGTTTGGGAGGCCATAAATGGGTTTGACAACTTTTCCATTGAGGCCATCCCTAGGGAAGAAAATCACTTGGAAGATAGTCTTGTTGTGTTCGCTTCAAACTTACAACTTTCCAAAGAAATCAGTTTCCACAAGGTGGAAGTCAACTTCAAACCTTCATTACCTGACAACTTGGAACATTGGAAAAATTTTTAAAACAACAGTCAACTTCTCCGCTTTCTACAAAATGAGGGAGAATTCTCTGAAGCCCAAATAAACTTATTGGTTGAGAAGGAAAGCATTGAGATCATCGATGTAGCCGACGAGCCCCTACCCAAAGGAATTTTTCCTTTAGAAAACCTCTTTGACCGAAATGATATGTATAAAGGGAAACCTTCCAACAAAATCAGTGACGAGATTATTGAATACAACATTGGAACCGAATAATCCCTTGAGTTAATAAAATTTGGTAAAGGAGCAATGGCTGATGACAGGGAAAAGTTGACTACACTTATAAGAGAATTAAAGGATGTATTTTCTTGGTCTTACTAATATCTAAAGGCCTACAGGGAAGACGATATACAACAAGTCATTCCCCTCATCGATGGCACAAAGAATTTCAGACAAGAGATCAGACAGATGAACCCAAAGGTCGCTCCACAAGTACAGAAAGAGTTACAAAAGATGGTTGAGGCAGGAATAATTGAACTGATTAGATATTCATCATGGGTGTCTAATCCAGTTATTGTAAGGAAGAAGAATGGTGAAATGAGGATATTTTTAGACTTCATAAACTTAAACCACGCTTCACTCAAAGACAATTATCCCTTACCAAACATGGAATATATTTTGCAAAGGGTAACTGGTGCAAAGATGATGTCCATGTTTGATGGTTTCTCGGGGTATAATCAAGTTTTTGTAGAGGATGATCAAATCAAAGATGCTTTTACCACCCCTTGGGGAACATATAAGTATTTACGAATGACTTTTGGACTCACCAACGCAGGGGATACTTTTCAACGAGCCATGGAATATGATTTCGTAGATATAATCGAAAAACTCATAGAGATATATCAAGATGAACTAACTTCCATTTATAAAAAGAGGGAAAAACACTTTCAGAACTGAAGAACTATCTTTCAGAGATGTAGGGAATATGGCATTTCTCTCAACCCTAATAAATCAATTTTCGGTGTTGACAAGGGTAAGTTACTAGGACACATCATTTCTAAAGATGGAACCATGATAGATCCTCCCAGGGTTGAAGCCATCAAGAAAAAACCTCTTCCTAAAGAAAAGAAATCCTTGCAATCCTTCTTCAGCTAGATTAACTTTATCAAGAGATTCGTCCCAAAGTTCACGGAAATTTTTAAACCCCTTAACAAGTTACTAAAAAAGGAGGCTCGTTTTGAGTGGAAAGTTAAGGTAGGCTGTCTTTCGAACGTATTAAAGAGGCAATAATTGTCACACCAGTCTTAGTTAGCCCAAACTTTTCCATTGACTTCATCATTTTCTCTTTTGCTTCAAAAGATACCATCGCAGGTGTGTTGTTACAAAAGAATGATCAAGGGGAAGAAAAACAAATCGCTTTCATGAGAAAAAATATTAGGGACTCAGAACTGAATTACAACATTACGAAAAAGTCTCTAAAACAATTTCAAACCTATGTGGGATACAACAAGATCAAGGCCTTTGTCCCCTACCCTACCATAAAGGATGTTGTACCACAACAATATTGCCTTGGATCAAGGGGAAAGTGGGTGTCACAAATTCAGGAATATGATTTGGAAATCAAGCCAAATAAGATAATTAAAGGACAAGGGTTGGCAAAGATGATGACAGAAAATAATCAAGAGACCATTAAGGTAGGACGGAAGGAGAAACTCAACATCATCGTAAGTGATATTGAAAACAATGAATGGTATTCATACATCATTTATTACTTGAAAAATCTCACATGCCCTGACCATTTGGTGGAACATAAGAGAAGAGCCCTGAGACTCAAAGCTATGAGGTATTTCCTAACAGAGAATGGTCTCGGGTGGAGGAACCCATATGGGGTAATCCTTAGATGTGTTGATAAAGAAGAAGTTGATAAGTTAATCACCGAACTTCATGAAGGACATTGTGGAGGCCATTTTGCAGCATGCACCACTGCCCATAATATTTTAAGAGCAGGATACTATTGGCCTACTATCTTCATTGACACACATCGATATGTTAGATCTTTTCATCCATGTCAATTTTTTACCAACAAGCAACACCTCCTTGTCATTCCCCTTAAAAAAATCATTGTGGAAGCACCCTTTCAACAATGGGGACTGGATTTGATTGGTGAATTCAAATACAATTCTAGTAACGGATACCGATGGATTTTGATCGCCACTGATTAATTCACCAGACGGGTGGAAGCTATCCCAACCAAGAAAGCAACAGAAGAAGTCATGATGAAATTCCTTGAGGAAAATATTATTACTAGATTTGGTGTCCCTACTAAGATAATGACCAACAACGCCAAATCCTTTAGCTCAATGGTTCTCAATGAGTTTTGTTTCAAGTATGGGATTGTTTTATCACACTCTTCGGATTATTATCCTCAAGGGAATGGATTCACAGAATCCAGCAACAATAGCATCATGAACATTGTGAAAAATATTATTGGGGAGAACAAGAAGAGTTGGGACAACCAGATCAAGTATGCCTTGTGGATCGACTGCACAACCACCAAGACTTCCACCGGAAGGACTCCTTTTGAGTTGGTGTACATATTTGAAGCTCACTTTCCTATAAATCTCGAAATTCCAGCACTACAAATAGCCCAACAATTCAGTACAGATAAAGAAGCATTGCAGGGGAGGATCGATCAGCTTGTAGAATTGGATGAGACTCGAAGAATGGCCTTCGATCAAATGGAAAGGAATCAAGATAAAGTAAAAGGAAATTTTGATCAAAAGGAAAGACAAAGATATTTCAAGGAAGGGGATCAAGTTCTATTGTGGGCCAAAAGGAGAAAACAACCAGAAATGCATCAAAAGTTTAACAGTCTTTGGCTAGGCCCCTACAAAATAGAGGAAGTGTCTAGGCCAGACTCTTTCTACTTATCCACGATAGAAGGGAGGAGGATGCCACTACCAGTAAATGGATCTCTCCTCAAAAATTATTTCCAAGATGGCACATGACTTCTTTAGGGCCAATGCCCCAGGTACATAGGTAAGTCATTTTTATTCCCTGCATTTTCATCTTGATTTTCATACTATTTTATTTGCATTTAATTTTCATTTTTCTCTACTTGTAGATATTGATTTCATGATTAGCTTAGAAACTTTTGAAAAATGTCAAAATTCTATTTTTCTAGATTAGTTGGTTTCATTATGATCATATGAGAAAAAGGATGAATATGCCATCTTGCACTTGACATTTTGATGTTTCCTTGCAGGCATAGGTCTACTAAGAGATGTTGTGGTTCTCATGCACTCTACGGGGAGCACATGTCCCCAAGTAGGATCCAGATGTTATCCCCATTTTGTGGATAACTAAGGATATTATGTCTCGACGTCCTCAAGTTGCAAATATGGAGTGTCAAGAGACTACATGACCAGCAGTACCCTTTGCACAGATGGAAAACCCACTCACCACCATAGATGGTCACAGATTTACAGATGGAATCCACCACATCAGTTGGCTTCTGGAAGCCAGTGAGCCTTGTTCCATGAGGTACAATTTAGTATTATGGTGAGCATCATTTCAATATCTAATCCATTTGATTATGTTGTATCTTAGATTTCTCTAGATGTCATGATATATGCTTGGACATTATGCCTTTTTCCCTGCTTCACATTGGTGGCTGTCATTGTTCCCTAGTAAGTGGTTTTCCTTTGGGATGGGTTTACTACTAGGACCTCCCTTAATGAATCGTTGTACCATTCCCGACCATACTTACCATTTTCCACCATTATTCCCCTCCATTTCCTTATATCTTGGGATTTAAGGGTGTATTGACCCAAGAAGGGGTTGTCCCTCATTTTATGGGAAGAAAGGGTTGAAGGCCCAGAGGGATTAATGTTGGGTAAAATATTAAAGCCTTGTATAAACCTTCCAGATGCTTCGCCCAGGGATCACCCAAGAAAGTAGTGAAATGCTTATCTTTGAGGAAAGGGGACTCACAATATAAAAAATAATGCTTAAAGGTTAGTTGAAGGATAGGAGGTCTCATCACAAGCCAACCTATCATGTCCATGGATATCTAGTGGTATGACATTGTCACCATCTAGTCACCAAACCAGTGCAATGGCTCTCAGTTGCATGGTTGGGAGAAAGGGGGTCTCATCACGAACCAACCTTCTCATTTCCACTAGGTGTTTGTGGGTGGCATTGCCATCATTTGTTCACCACACCAGGGAAGTGACCTTCAACCTCTCCTTATTCTATATTGAAACAAAATACAAAGAAATAAAGATAAAAGGTAATTGATGGGCTTGGAAAAAATGCATTGCGGACGAAGGTACCACACACCCTCTATAAAGGTACCAATGAATGAGACACTACGACCCCTTGTATATCATGAGCCCTGTGCCCATTGAGTCTTGAACCCAACCACTTCATCCACTTTACATGGCTTAGAGAGGGATCTCTTGGAAAATCTCCTTGACCTAGGGAAAGATATACCCAATAGGACACCTTGTCAACCCTCCCATATTCAAGCTTGACAAGTCGCATAATGTCTTTGAGAAGTGAATTGTTTGATATAGTGATCTTTGATACACATGCTTAGATGGTGTATTTATTGATTGGATTCACTTATCATGATGTTATGACTTGAGATCCTTGGAGGGCATGCTCATTTTTATTTGTAGTACCTAGTTGGTGGATAGTTTTGGGAGAACAAGATTAGCTTAGGCTTCCATGGGGCTACAAGCCCACAGGTTAGATGTCAAGGGCCCGCATGTCAAATGAGAAAGATCATACTTGGAAGGCCTTGATGATGACTTAGACAACATATCCCAACCCTCACTTGCTAAACAATTTTCCCAACAGGGGAAAAACATCCTCTTTTTGAATCTTGACATCATGTTTGGGGGGCTAGGGCATGGTGGTGAGATGGTATGCATTGGAACTTGGATTTTTTGAGGCTTTTTAGGCTTTGAACATGAAGGAAGACATTTGGATGCTTGAAACGTGTCTTTGGGAAGCCTTACTACCCTGCTACATCACCAACGACCTTCTCCTAGTGCCAAAATGTCCCCTAAAGGGGTGACATCCTTGTAAATTAGGGTTTTATTTGTGCAAAAAGTGAAATTTTAAATGATTTTTTTAATATTACTTTGTTAAGGGGGAAAGATTAGGGTTGTTGACCCCTAATATTGTGATTTACCCCTTAATTTGTGGACAAGTCACCTTGGTGACATTTGTATAAATAAGAGATCATAAGATCTCATTTTAACATAACTCTCCCTCATTGTGATAAGTATTGGTCTGAAATTTTCACTATATTTGGCAAGATTGTGTCTTTTAGCTCTTGTTTATGGTTATCTCTTGATGTTATGGTTGATGGGAGTGATGTGCTAGCCTTGGAAGGCTTATCTCCTGCTATTGTGGTGGATTATCTTGGCATTTTCCCTTGAATTGGTATGATTTTTACTCTCATGCTATCATTTGTTTCAAGTCAAGGTTATTGTGCTAGAATCTAGGTGGGAATTATAAGGGCATACACCCCCACCATAGTCTTCATCATTTTATGTTTCATCTTATTGATTTAACAAGGGTTTGCTAAGAGAAGTATAAGGGCTTAGACCCTCTTAGCTTAAACCCTAGCTAGAGAAACTTGCCTTGGGAAGTAAAAGGGATTAAACCCACAAGGAGGTAGCTTCTCTAGCTCCTTGTTTATTTGACTCCATTAACCCAATAGTAAAGGAACTAGTCATACTTTTTTTTTCATTGGAGATATAAAATCATTGCCTTGGGAAACACAAATTTTGATATTTTGAAAAGTTTCTTGCTTGAAGTTGGTTATCCTCATTAAGAGGAGTCTTCCCCTACTAGGCCATACCCTCTCTCCCATTACTTTAATTTATGTTAAAAAATTTAACCTACAGCCATTAGGTCTGCATAACCCTAGCTACTAACACTCTCTTAACTCCTAAACTAACCCTAGACTAGCTCTCTAATTTCACTCACCTAGTCTACTAACTAGGGCGCACCTTTTGGGCTACTTCTTGTTAATTTTGCATGGTTGATTTTGATGCTTAATCCCATTGAATGCTACAGCAATAAGGCTGCAATTTTATTCAGAAAACACATGTTATAACAGCTTGCTTTATTCAACCTCATAGTGTCATTTTTCAGTCATAATTGATTACCTAATTCATTGATAATTTTGTTGATTGATCTTATGTTTTACATGTTGATTTGAATGTCTTACTTGCTGATATAAACTATCATATACTGCTACAAATTAGGGACAACAAGCTTAACTTGTTAATCCACACTAACATATATCATTGTAAGTTGGATTTTCTTGTGTCTCGGGAAGGTACAATCATCTGGAGAAGTACTATACCTTTGGGGAAACAATCACTTGAATTACAAGGAATATATTCCTACCTTTAATTCCAATTAGACTTGACTTCTAGGGGCTTCACTTCCATTTCTCTTCTTGTCCATCTCAATCCCCCTAGGGTCACCGAGATCACCTCCCTAGAGTGACCTAGTCACCCTTTAAGTGCGGGACCTACATCGAGGTGACATTGGGTGTAGGATTCCCAAGTTGTAGCACTTTATTTGTGGTTGGGTCAGGATTTTCCCAACCTACAATTTGCGCTATAGCACATACATTTTCTTAAAAGTATGATTCACATAGTAAATTGCCTTATGGGATTCCTTGAGATAATAGTACTTCAAATATATCCTTCCTTGGCGATGTACATCTGCCTCAAAAACATACCCTTCAAACATAGGCTCTAAATGCCTCTCATTCTAAAGTGTTGATGTAACCTTTAAATACCAACTATCTTCAAGAAGTTGTCCTAACGCTCACTCCCTCAAATTGACCTTTAAGGGAACCAAGGAGAAGATATCCGACCTTCTGCTCAAGGCATCAACCACTACATTCTCCTTTCCCTTGACGTATAAAATTCCAAAATCATACTCGCTCATAAATTCACTCCAACACCTTTTCCTGGAATTTAGATCCCTTTCAATGAAGATATGCTTCAATCTTTTGTGATCAATTTTGAGCATAAAGTTTCTCCCTATAAGATAATGCCTCCAAATGTTTAGAGCTAGAATCACTACTACCAACTCTACATAATGCATGGAATAAATATACTCATGAAGTTTCAACTTCTGAGATGCAGACACTATTATTTCCCCATTTTACATTAACACAACAACCAACCCTTTCTTCAAGGAATTTATGTAGACCGTGAAATATTTATCCATATCACGCACTCGTAGGATCAATGCACTAGTTAGTAATCTATTAATTTTGATGAATCTGGTGTCACATTCCTTAATCCGCTCATATTTGATTCACTTGTGTTGCAATGTAGTGATGGGTTATGTAATCTTCAAGAACCCTTCCATAAAACTTCAATAGTACCCATCTAGCCCCATGAAGCTTTGCAACTCATGACCATTTTTCAACATTATCCAATCCATTATGGCCTTCACATTTTCAGGGTCCACTGAAATTCCTTCCCCTTAAATAACATAACCAAAATAGTGAATCTCTTTCTGAAATAAAGAACAATTAGGAAACTTTCCATACAACCTGTGTTCCCTTAAGAATGAAAACACTAACTGTGAGTTCTCCACATGTTCCTTTTAATTCCTAGAATAGATGATAATATCATCTAGAAAGAATTGCACAAATTGATCTAAGTACCTTTAGAATACGCTATTCATGAGGCTCATGAATACAACTAGTGCATTGGTCAAATTGAATGGCACCACTATGAACCCATAGTTCCCAAACCAAGTCCAGAAGGCAATCTTAGGAATGTCACCTTCCTTGATCCTTAGTTGGGGATAACATGACACAAGTCATTTTTTTAGATAATAACCGCCCCTTTCATTTGATAAAAGAGATCATCTATTTGAGGTATCAAGTGTCTATTCTTCATTGTAGATATGTTCAAATCCTTGTAATATATGCACAATTGCAAGGAACCATCCTTCTTCTTGACAAATATTATTAGTGCACCGCATGGTGAAACATTGGGCCTAATAAACCTCAATTATATCAATTCCTTCATATGTAGTTGCAACTCACAAAGTTATGGAGCCTTCATCCTATAAGGTGTCCTAGAAATTGGCTCTATTCCAAGTTTTAGCTCAATAGTAAAATCAATCTCTTTGTCAAGAGGTAACCCTAGCAACTATTTAGGAAAAAAATCCTTGAATTCTAACAAAATTGGGTATTGGTCTAAAGAAGGTCCCTTTCCATCACTTACCACTTCTACTACGTACAACCAACATCCTTGCCTCAGAAAATATTTTACTTTCATTGTTGAGATGAAACATAGAGACACCTTCCCCTTAATATTGTGGATCTCAATTGTCCTTCCCTCATTGTCTAAACAAGGAACTCTTTT
>ML795272.1:189328-202594 GCA_009831015.1 Picea engelmannii
ACTACTCAATTCCAAGCCATAGTTAAAACCTATTCCAAGCAAGTAGTGATTCAATCAATTAGAAAGGAGGGGGTGTGCATGGCATCGTGCCCATGCATTCCTTGGGTTTGTGGGCCATGACGAACATGGTTGAGCCCCAAGAGGATGGCCATGGTCGTGCCCTTTGGGAAGTCGACCATGGAGCCATGGGCTATGCCTCATGGACCCTTCTAGTAAACAAAAGAGGGTTGTGCCTTTTGGGAACTAGGTTGTACTCTTCAAACCCTTAGCCAAGACATGCACAAAGGAATAAATATGGGGGAGAGGCTCGACCTCTTGGGGTTTTTTATTCCTATAAACATGAACATATAAAACAAACCCTACAAAAATATGAGGAGGGTTATAAAACCAGATAGAAAAGAACAAAAGCAAGGAAGGGATAAGGGTGAGAAGGATTTTCTCTTCCATGGCCATATCCTCCTCCCAAATTAAGCAATTCGACCGCCTTGATCCCTCTGCAATCAAACCCTAGCTTGTGCAGAGGAAGATGAATGGAAAACCCATGGAGAAATTAGGAAAGTGAAGGAGAATGGGGAAAGGAAGGGTGTTGTTCCATAAAAGTATTTTTATTTTTATTTACAACATGAAAATTTAGGAGGCATGTGGCCTCATGCAAGTCCCTAACATTATTTTAAAATTTATTCTACTTTAATACATTTTTTTTAATTTTTTTTATAAAGTAGGATTATAATAATAGTTATTTTTAATTTTTTTTTAATATATATATATATATATATATATATATATATATATATATATAAGGTTTTTTTAATTTACTTTATTATTTAAGAAATAATAATAAAAAAATATAAATAATTTTTCTTTATAATAATAATCTTAAAAATACCAATAATATATAATATATATAAAATAAAATGTTAGACCTAGTCCTTGATCACATGTCACCATGCATATGTTGTGTATTGCCAAGTCTATTAATAGCCAAGCCAAGCCTCCAAAGGAACCAAGCTACATTTTTGTGCTACATTCCCTCTTTTATATAATAGATCTTATATCTGGTTAGCTATGCATTCCCAAGTAGGGATAAATGGTGGGTGCAAGCACCAGAGGGTCCAAACATGGTGCTAAGCAGAGCTATCCGAGTAAAGGAGGAAATGTGGTACTTAAGTGGAAGGACTGAGATTCCATTATTTATCTGACCCCCTTGACCTATAGCCACCTTGTCTTAAGTGATATGTTCGTTATGATTAAATGTAAAAGAACTTACATCTATGTATACATGTGTGCATGTTTGTATAGATAGAATTTAGCAATGTGACTTAAACCCTTACTGACGAACCTTGGGTTGTGATGAAAAATCAAAGAATCAAATAATTAGAGAATCATTATGGTTAGGACACATGGAAATCAGGGCCAGGGATTGTCATCACAAAGGACATTGATAACAACACTACTTCCTCCATCACTTGAGCTAGCTTTCATCCTGCACTTGTTGGAGGCTATAAATGAGACACTGAAAGGATACCTAGCAATGGGTGTGGAAGTGGAGCCCCTACCATTTGGGGAGGGTAGATCGGAAGGGTCAAGGAACTCGAAGCGATGACCTCCTCCCTAGGACATTACTAGGGAACTTCAAAAAATAAATATCGTTTTATGAGGGTTGTGTAGGAGGATGTTTTAAATCATGGCTAGAGGGCATGATGAGGTGCTTTTCACTAAGAGAGTATTCCTCCACCTCAAAGGCCAAAATATTTTTCTTCCAACTTTGTGAAAATTCCTTGAATTGGTGGGGAAACCTTGAAGGACAGTTGCATCTCACTTCAGACACCATCTCATGGGAATCATTTGAAGATAGGTTTCGAAGAAATTACCTGCTTGCATTCTATGAAGATCAACAAGTAGGAGCCTTACATGCCTTTCTATAGGGAGGCCGAGCAATGGAGGAATATGAGATAAGATTCATAAAATTGAAAAAGTATGTCTCATACATGGACATCGATAAACTCAAGTAGATTTATTTATGTACAAATTAAATCATAATATTAGGGCCCTTGTGAAAATGTGGAAACCATCTTCAGTTGTTGAAAATGCATGTTATGCATAAGAATTTTTTTATACCAAAGGGGATTGGAGGGGATTCATAAGATATGTCATTCCACAATAGTAGAGGTTTGTGGGGAAGGCCCCTTGGACCTTCTATAGGGGAGGAAATTCTTGGTGACCTCCTTATGAAAATATATATGCATTTATAGTTTTTGTGGTAGGTGTTTCAATGGCATCGAGTGAAACATCTCAAGCATCATTAGGGATTCATGCAAGAACAAGGAATTCATGGGGAACTTTTGGTAGGGGAAGGGGTTCAAGAAGAAGGAACTCATCTTAGAGGTCTCCGTAGAATAACATGTAGGCTTTGTCCCACATTACTTGTTTGGGATGCGGGGGACCTCATTACTAGTGTGACTACCTAGAGTCACAATCTAACACCATGCAAAAAGAAGGAACAATCCTGATAGGAAAGGAAAATGGTAACGACCAAATCTATGCAATGCTTAATAATCTCCAGGCCAAACATCAACCCATTGTGGTGGATTCATTAGGTAAAATAAACAAAGTTAAAATTAAATTATTGTTTGATCTCATTGCAACACATAGTTTCGTTTCTCCATATGCATTAGATAAATGTGGGTTGGCAACCTATGAACACGATGATTTTAAAATGGTCAAGATTAATTCTAGGGTAAAGAAAGTAGTAGGACCTAGTGTTGAGAAGTGTTTTGAGGAACTAGTGGGGTGTACTACTAGGTTAAAATTGTATGTCACTACCCTAGGGATTTATGATCTAATTGTTGGTATGGACTAGCTAGAATCTCATCGAGCTTTCATAGAATGTTTTGAAAAAAGAGTTCCTTGTTTAGACAATGAGGGAAGGACAATTGAGATCCACAATATTAAGGGGAAGGTGTCTCTATGTTTCATCTCAACAATGAAAGTAAAATATTTTCTGAGGCAAGGATGTTGGTTGTACGTAGTAGAAGTGGTAAGTGATGGAAAGGGACCTTCTTTAGACCAATACCCAATTTTGTTAGAATTCAAGGATTTTTTTCCTAAATAGTTGCTAGGGTTACCTCTTGACAAAGAGATTGATTTTACTATTGAGCTAAAACTTGGAATAGAGCCAATTTCTAGGACACCTTATAGGATGAAGGCTCCATAACTTTGTGAGTTGCAACTACATATGAAGGAATTGATATAATTGAGGTTTATTAGGCCCAATGTTTCACCATGCGGTGCACTAATAATATTTGTCAAGAAGAAGGATGGTTCCTTGCAATTGTGCATATATTACAAGGATTTGAACATATCTACAATGAAGAATAGACACTTGATACCTCAAATAGATGATCTCTTTTATCAAATGAAAGGGGCGGTTATTATCTAAAAAAATGACTTGTGTCATGTTATCCCCAACTAAGGATCAAGGAAGGTGACATTCCTAAGATTGCCTTCTGGACTTGGTTTGGGAACTATGGGTTCATAGTGGTGCCATTCAATTTGACCAATGCACTAGTTGTATTCATGAGCCTCATGAATAGCGTATTCTAAAGGTACTTAGATCAATTTGTGCAATTCTTTCTAGATGATATTATCATCTATTCTAGGAATTAAAAGGAACATGTGGAGAACTCACAGTTAGTGTTTTCATTCTTAAGGGAACACAGGTTGTATGGAAAGTTTCCTAATTGTTCTTTATTTCAGAAAGAGATTCACTATTTTGGTTATGTTATTTAAGGGGAAGGAATTTCAGTGGACCCTGAAAATGTGAAGGCCATAATGGATTGGATAATGTTGAAAAATGGTCATGAGTTGCAAAGCTTCATGGGGCTAGATGGGTACTATTGAAGTTTTATGGAAGGGTTCTTGAAGATTACATAACCCATCACTACATTGCAACACAAGTGAATCAAATATGAGCGGATTAAGGAATGTGACACCAGATTCATCAAAATTAATAGATTACTAACTAGTGCATTGATCCTACGAGTGCGTGATATGGATAAATATTTCACGGTCTACATAAATTCCTTGAAGAAAGGGTTGGTTGTTGTGTTAATGTAAAATGGGGAAATAATAGTGTCTGCATCTCAGAAGTTGAAACTTCATGAGTATATTTATTCCATGCATTATGTAGAGTTGGTAGTAGTGATTCTAGCTCTAAACATTTGGAGGCATTATCTTATAGGGAGAAACTTTATGCTCAAAATTGATCACAAAAGATTGAAGCATATCTTCATTGAAAGGGATCTAAATTCCAGGAAAAGGTGTTGGAGTGAATTTATGAGCGAGTATGATTTTGGAATTTTATACGTCAAGGGAAAGGAGAATGTAGTGGTTGATGCCTTGAGCAGAAGGTCGGATATCTTCTCCTTGGTTCCCTTAAAGGTCAATTTGAGGGAGTGAGCGTTAGGACAACTTCTTGAAGATAGTTGGTATTTAAAGGTTACATCAACACTTTAGAATGAGAGGCATTTAGAGCCTATGTTTGAAGGGTATGTTTTTGAGGCAGATGTACATCGCCAAGGAAGGATATATTTGAAGTACTATTATCTCAAGGAATCCCATAAGGCAATTTACTATGTGAATCATACTTTTAAGAAAATGTATGTGCTATAGCGCAAATTGTAGGTTGGGAAAATCCTGACCCAACCACAAATAAAGTGCTACAACTTGGGAATCCTACACCCAATGTCACCTCGATGTAGGTCCCGCACTTAAAGGGTGACTAGGTCACTCTAGGGAGGTGATCTCGGTGACCCTAGGGGGATTGAGATGGACAAGAAGAGAAATGGAAGTGAAGCCCCTAGAAGTCAAGTCTAATTGGAATTAAAGGTAGGAATATATTCCTTGTAATTCAAGTGATTGTTTCCCCAAAGGTATAGTACTTCTCCAGATGATTGTACCTTCCCGAGACACAAGAAAATCCAACTTACAATGATATATGTTAGTGTGGATTAACAAGTTAAGCTTGTTGTCCCTAATTTGTAGCAGTATATGATAGTTTATATCAGCAAGTAAGACATTCAAATCAACATGTAAAACATAAGATCAATCAACAAAATTATCAATGAATTAGGTAATCAATTATGACTGAAAAATGACACTATGAGGTTGAATAAAGCAAGCTGTTATAACATGTGTTTTCTGAATAAAATTGCAGCCTTATTGCTGTAGCATTCAATGGGATTAAGCATCAAAATCAACCATGCAAAATTAACAAGAAGTAGCCCAAAAGGTGCGCCCTAGTTAGTAGACTAGGTGAGTGAAATTAGAGAGCTAGTCTAGGGTTAGTTTAGGAGTTAAGAGAGTGTTAGTAGCTAGGGTTATGCAGACCTAATGGCTGTAGGTTAAATTTTTTAACATAAATTAAAGTAATGGGAGAGAGGGTATGGCCTAGTAGGGGAAGACTCCTCTTAATGAGGATAACCAACTTCAAGCAAGAAACTTTTCAAAATATCAAAATTTGTGTTTCCCAAGGCAATGATTTTATATCTCCAATGAAAAAAAAAGTATGACTAGTTCCTTTACTATTGGGTTAATGGAGTCAAATAAACAAGGAGCTAGAGAAGCTACCTCCTTGTGGGTTTAATCCCTTTTACTTCCCAAGGCAAGTTTCTCTAGCTAGGGTTTAAGCTAAGAGGGTCTAAGCCCTTATACTTCTCTTAGCAAACCCTTGTTAAATCAATAAGATGAAACATAAAATGATGAAGACTATGGTGGGGGTGTATGCCCTTATAATTCCCACCTAGATTCTAGCACAATAACCTTGACTTGAAACAAATGATAGCATGAGAGTAAAAATCATACCAATTCAAGGGAAAATGCCAAGATAATCCACCACAATAGCAGGAGATAAGCCTTCCAAGGCTAGCACATCACTCCCATCAACCATAACATCAAGAGATAACCATAAACAAGAGCTAAAAGACACAATCTTGCCAAATATAGTGAAAATTTCAGACCAATACTTATCACAATGAGGGAGAGTTATGTTAAAATGAGATCTTATGATCTCTTATTTATACAAATGTCACCAAGGTGACTTGTCCACAAATTAAGGGGTAAATCACAATATTAGGGGTCAACAACCCTAATCTTTCCCCCTTAACAAAGTAATATTAAAAAAATCATTTAAAATTTCACTTTTTGCACAAATAAAACCCTAATTTACAAGGATGTCACCCCTTTAGGGGACATTTTGGCACTAGGAGAAGGTCGTTGGTGATGTAGCAGGGTAGTAAGGCTTCCCAAAGACACGTTTCAAGCATCCAAATGTCTTCCTTCATGTTCAAAGCCTAAAAAGCCTCAAAAAATCCAAGTTCCAATGCATACCATCTCACCACCATGCCCTAGCCCCCCAAACATGATGTCAAGATTCAAAAAGAGGATGTTTTTCCCCTGTTGGGAAAATTGTTTAGCAAGTGAGGGTTGGGATATGTTGTCTAAGTCATCATCAAGGCCTTCCAAGTATGATCTTTCTCATTTGACATGCGGGCCCTTGACATCTAACCTGTGGGCTTGTAGCCCCATGGAAGCCTAAGCTAATCTTGTTCTCCCAAAACTATCCACCAACTAGGTACTACAAATAAAAATGAGCATGCCCTCCAAGGATCTCAAGTCATAACATCATGATAAGTGAATCCAATCAATAAATACACCATCTAAGCATGTGTATCAAAGATCACTATATCAAACAATTCACTTCTCAAAGACATTATGCGACTTGTCAAGCTTGAATATGGGAGGGTTGACAAGGTGTCCTATTGGGTATATCTTTCCCTAGGTCAAGGAGATTTTCCAAGAGATCCCTCTCTAAGCCATGTAAAGTGGATGAAGTGGTTGGGTTCAAGACTCAATGGGCACAGGGCTCATGATATACAAGGGGTCGTAGTGTCTCATTCATTGGTACCTTTATAGAGGGTGTGTGGTACCTTCGTCCGCAATGCATTTTTTCCAAGCCCATCAATTACCTTTTATCTTTATTTCTTTGTATTTTGTTTCAATATAGAATAAGGAGAGGTTGAAGGTCACTTCCCTGGTGTGGTGAACAAATGATGGCAATGCCACCCACAAACACCTAGTGGAAATGAGAAGGTTGGTTCGTGATGAGACCCCCTTTCTCCCAACCATGCAACTGAGAGCCATTGCACTGGTTTGGTGACTAGATGGTGACAATGTCATACCACTAGATATCCATGGACATGATAGGTTGGCTTGTGATGAGACCTCCTATCCTTCAACTAACCTTTAAGCATTATTTTTTATATTGTGAGTCCCCTTTCCTCAAAGATAAGCATTTCACTACTTTCTTGGGTGATCCCTGGGCGAAGCATCTGGAAGGTTTATACAAGGCTTTAATATTTTACCCAACATTAATCCCTCTGGGCCTTCAACCCTTTCTTCCCATAAAATGAGGGACAACCCCTTCTTGGGTCAATACACCCTTAAATCCCAAGATATAAGGAAATGGAGGGGAATAATGGTGGAAAATGGTAAGTATGGTCGGGAATGGTACAACGATTCATTAAGGGAGGTCCTAGTAGTAAACCCATCCCAAAGGAAAACCACTTACTAGGGAACAATGACAGCCACCAATGTGAAGCAGGGAAAAAGGCATAATGTCCAAGCATATATCATGACATCTAGAGAAATCTAAGATACAACATAATCAAATGGATTAGATATTGAAATGATGCTCACCATAATACTAAATTGTACCTCATGGAACAAGGCTCACTGGCTTCCAGAAGCCAACTGATGTGGTGGATTCCATCTGTAAATCTGTGACCATCTATGGTGGTGAGTGGGTTTTCCATCTGTGCAAAGGGTACTGCTGGTCATGTAGTCTCTTGACACTCCATATTTGCAACTTGAGGACGTCGAGACATAATATCCTTAGTTATCCACAAAATGGGGATAACATCTGGATCCTACTTGGGGACATGTGCTCCCCGTAGAGTGCATGAGAACCACAACATCTCTTAGTAGACCTATGCCTGCAAGGAAACATCAAAATGTCAAGTGCAAGATGGCATATTCATCCTTTTTCTCATATGATCATAATGAAACCAACTAATCTAGAAAAATAGAATTTTGACATTTTTCAAAAGTTTCTAAGCTAATCATGAAATCAATATCTACAAGTAGAGAAAAATGAAAATTAAATGCAAATAAAATAGTATGAAAATCAAGATGAAAATGCAGGGAATAAAAATGACTTACCTATGTACCTGGGGCATTGGCCCTAAAGAAGTCATGTGCCATCTTGGAAATAATTTTTGAGGAGAGATCCATTTACTGGTAGTGGCATCCTCCTCCCTTCTATCGTGGATAAGTAGAAAGAGTCTGGCCTAGACACTTCCTCTATTTTGTAGGGGCCTAGCCAAAGACTGTTAAACTTTTGATGCATTTCTGGTTGTTTTCTCCTTTTGGCCCACAATAGAACTTGATCCCCTTCCTTGAAATATCTTTGTCTTTCCTTTTGATCAAAATTTCCTTTTACTTTATCTTGATTCCTTTCCATTTGATCGAAGGCCATTCTTCGAGTCTCATCCAATTCTACAAGCTGATCGATCCTCCCCTGCAATGCTTCTTTATCTGTACTGAATTGTTGGGCTATTTGTAGTGCTGGAATTTCGAGATTTATAGGAAAGTGAGCTTCAAATATGTACACCAACTCAAAAGGAGTCCTTCCGGTGGAAGTCTTGGTGGTTGTGCAGTCGATCCACAAGGCATACTTGATCTGGTTGTCCCAACTCTTCTTGTTCTCCCCAATAATATTTTTCACAATGTTCATGATGCTATTGTTGCTGGATTCTGTGAATCCATTCCCTTGAGGATAATAATCCGAAGAGTGTGATAAAACAATCCCATACTTGAAACAAAACTCATTGAGAACCATTGAGCTAAAGGATTTGGCGTTGTTGGTCATTATCTTAGTAGGGACACCAAATCTAGTAATAATATTTTCCTCAAGGAATTTCATCATGACTTCTTCTGTTGCTTTCTTGGTTGGGATAGCTTCCACCCGTCTGGTGAATTAATCAGTGGCGATCAAAATCCATCGGTATCCGTTACTAGAATTGTATTTGAATTCACCAATCAAATCCAGTCCCCATTGTTGAAAGGGTGCTTCCACAATGATTTTTTTAAGGGGAATGACAAGGAGGTGTTGCTTGTTGGTAAAAAATTGACATGGATGAAAAGATCTAACATATCGATGTGTGTCAATGAAGATAGTAGGCCAATAGTATCCTGCTCTTAAAATATTATGGGCAGTGGTGCATGCTGCAAAATGGCCTCCACAATGTCCTTCATGAAGTTCGGTGATTAACTTATCAACTTCTTCTTTATCAACACATCTAAGGATTACCCCATATGGGTTCCTCCACCCGAGACCATTCTCTGTTAGGAAATACCTCATAGCTTTGAGTCTCAGGGCTCTTCTCTTATGTTCCACCAAATGGTCAGGGCATGTGAGATTTTTCAAGTAATAAATGATGTATGAATACCATTCATTGTTTTCAATATCACTTACGATGATGTTGAGTTTCTCCTTCCGTCCTACCTTAATGGTCTCTTGATTATTTTCTGTCATCATCTTTGCCAACCCTTGTCCTTTAATTATCTTATTTGGCTTGATTTCCAAATCATATTCCTGAATTTGTGACACCCACTTTCCCCTTGATCCAAGGCAATATTGTTGTGGTACAACATCCTTTATGGTAGGGTAGGGGACAAAGGCCTTGATCTTGTTGTATCCCACATAGGTTTGAAATTGTTTTAGAGACTTTTTCGTAATGTTGTAATTCAGTTCTGAGTCCCTAATATTTTTTCTCATGAAAGCGATTTGTTTTTCTTCCCCTTGATCATTCTTTTGTAACAACACACCTGCGATGGTATCTTTTGAAGCAAAAGAGAAAATGATGAAGTCAATGGAAAAGTTTGGGCTAACTAAGACTGGTGTGACAATTATTGCCTCTTTAATACGTTCGAAAGACAGCCTACCTTAACTTTCCACTCAAAACGAGCCTCCTTTTTTAGTAACTTGTTAAGGGGTTTAAAAATTTCCGTGAACTTTGGGACGAATCTCTTGATAAAGTTAATCTAGCTGAAGAAGGATTGCAAGGATTTCTTTTCTTTAGGAAGAGGTTTTTTCTTGATGGCTTCAACCCTGGGAGGATCTATCATGGTTCCATCTTTAGAAATGATGTGTCCTAGTAACTTACCCTTGTCAACACCGAAAATTGATTTATTAGGGTTGAGAGAAATGCCATATTCCCTACATCTCTGAAAGATAGTTCTTCAGTTCTGAAAGTGTTTTTCCCTCTTTTTATAAATGGAAGTTAGTTCATCTTGATATATCTCTATGAGTTTTTCGATTATATCTACGAAATCATATTCCATGGCTCGTTGAAAAGTATCCCCTGCGTTGGTGAGTCCAAAAGTCATTCGTAAATACTTATATGTTCCCCAAGGGGTGGTAAAAGCATCTTTGATTTGATCATCCTCTACAAAAACTTGATTATACCCCGAGAAACCATCAAACATGGACATCATCTTTGCACCAGTTACCCTTTGCAAAATATATTCCATGTTTGGTAAGGGATAATTGTCTTTGAGTGAAGCGTGGTTTAAGTTTATGAAGTCTAAAAATATCCTCATTTCACCATTCTTCTTCCTTACAATAACTGGATTAGACACCCATGATGAATATCTAATCAGTTCAATTATTCCTGCCTCAACCATCTTTTGTAACTCTTTCTGTACTTGTGGAGCGACCTTTGGGTTCATCTGTCTGATCTCTTGTCTGAAATTCTTTGTGCCATCGATGAGGGGAATGACTTGTTGTATATCGTCTTCCCTGTAGGCCTTTAGATATTAGTAAGACCAAGAAAATACATCCTTTAATTCTCTTATAAGTGTAGTCAACTTTTCCCTGTCATCAGCCATTGCTCCTTTACCAAATTTTATTAACTCAAGGGATTATTCGGTTCCAATGTTGTATTCAATAATCTCGTCACTGATTTTGTTGGAAGGTTTCCCTTTATACATATCATTTCGGTCAAAGAGGTTTTCTAAAGGAAAAATTCCTTTGGGTAGGGGCTCGTCGGCTACATCGATGATCTCAATGCTTTCCTTCTCAACCAATAAGTTTATTTGGGCTTCAGAGAATTCTCCCTCATTTTGTAGAAAGCGGAGAAGTTGACTGTTGTTTTAAAAATTTTTCCAATGTTCCAAGTTGTCAGGTAATGAAGGTTTGAAGTTGACTTCCACCTTGTGGAAACTGATTTCTTTGGAAAGTTGTAAGTTTGAAGCGAACACAACAAGACTATCTTCCAAGTGATTTTCTTCCCTAGGGATGGCCTCAATGGAAAAGTTGTCAAACCCATTTATGGCCTCCCAAACAACATCTCTATATTGCTTTAACCTTGGGTTTTTTGCAGCAAAATTCCTATTGACTTGTGAAACAATTAGGTCGAAGTCCCCTTTTACGTGAAGGTTCTTGATGTTCATATCAATGGCAAGGTTGATGCCCAAGATAAGGGCTTCGTACTGAACAATGTTATTTGTGCAGTCAAACTCAAGTTTGTATGAAAAAAGGGTGGTCTCATTATCCAACGACCTTAATACTATTCCTGCACCTAAGCTTGTACTTGAGTGTGCACCATAAAAATCCAAGTCCCGAGATCCTTATTTTCTTTATTCATCTACGAAAGGGGAATCCACCAGAACAAAACATGCTATCTATTCCTTCTTCTAGAACCTGATGGTTTACTTTGTCATGACCCACAATATTTTCAGTTTGGGTACTATCTTGGAGAGACACTTGCTTTTTACTTTTGTTGATTTCACACCTCGTTTTGTCAAGAGGTTCTGCAAATATTTGCTGAAAGTATTGTGAGAATTTCACTTCGGCCAACTCTGTGGCTTGCCTCTTTTCTAATTCCAAGATCTCATTTGGTGGGAGAGGTGTTTTTTTTAATGTTGTCTCTCTCTCTTATTCTAAAAGGTTGATCATGAGACAAGTTTCCCTTTCATCTGCTTTCTCTCGTTCCTCTTGTAGGTAAATTCTGATGTCTGAGGGAAGTTCTGGTGAAACAAAGTCATCAATCTAGTTAATCTGAAGAGCCTCCTTGGGGTTCTCTTCTTCTCGTATGAGAAAGGTGGCCAAGTTTTCTTCTATTTCACATGCTCTCTCCTGAGCTTCAAACAAAGTGGTAGGACATTCCCGAATCAGGGCCCCATACATATCTTTCATTGTTGATATATATATCTTGATAATGGCAGCTTTGGGAGGTTTTATCTCCTGGGGAAAACATCTTACGAGGGTGTTAAACCTATCATTGAAATCCATTATATCTTCCCCTGATTTTCTTTTGCATTTGTGGATCTGATTACACAAGGTTTGTTAATATTTCTTGCTATAGTGGGAAAACCCCCCTATGGACTACACTAGGGTTCAACATGTAGGCATATCTAACCATATAAAAGTCTCCTACTTTTTATAACTACCCTGAATATACCTCAAATCCATACATGAAATACAAAGTGAAAATATCCGGTAACTTTACCTTTTACTCTATGTCCGGTGTTGATCCTCTCGCGTTCGATAGCTCCACTGACTACACGCCTCCTCCCAAGGCTAGCCTGCATTCACAAACAAATAAACAGGGAACTACAAACATGCATCTCATATATAAATCATGGGTTAGATGTTAGAATAAATCATAAATCAAATAAAAATATTAGACACATCATATTTCGGGACAAAAAAAGTATTCCTTTTATTGATATCACAATGTTTACTTACAACAAGATCGACGACTGCTCCATGAACCTGGTCCAGGATCCTCTTCACCAAGCTCCAACTGCGCCTCCACGTATCTTTCTCCTCTCAAAATTATTCTAGGGAATGGAATAGGCTTATGATGGAGGAAAAAGGAAAAAATGGGAAATTTTGATGTAAATCTCACAAGGTGGCTGCAAATTCTTGGGGCAAGGAGAGGATGTGAAACATGCGGAGTTTCATTGTTCTTATGCTTTTCTTTGGAATGAGACCCCAACACCTCCTTTTAAATGAAAAAGGGATGGTTATTCATTTGGGTGATGGGCTATAGGCGGTGGGACAGTTGGGAAACTACCCAATAGCCCGTAATCTCAACGAAATCCTTGCAACTTTTTAATTTTTGCAATTTTTGCGAGTATACG
>ML795273.1:0-13839 GCA_009831015.1 Picea engelmannii
CGCCACCTGTATTCCACTTAACCACGCGACGGGGCCTGTTCTCACTGGCGGTTCTCTACCCCTTTTGAGATTTGTTCCTATTGGCCATTTGCTGACCCTGTAGGGATTCATCCCCATTGGTCGGTCGCTAGCCCTGTCGGGGTTCGACGGTTGCAGAGTCAAACGTTTAGACATTACTGTAGCGCCGAGGCGCGAAGTACAAATAGGCACTGCGTTCAAATTGAACCGTGAACATGACCTACGATCACATGGGAATGGAGAAGGAGAGAGAAAGAGCCAGCCTACGCTGGGCCTCCATGGATAATTAGGGGTTCTGGTCCAACAGAAGACCAGAAAACTCCGATTTAGGTAGTGGGTATGTGACGGAGTTTTCTTTAAGTTTTTTAGACTCCTAAAAATTGAAAACACCGGCGAGCAGGAACTCGCTCGGGCTCGAGAAAAATCTACGGGACTATAGATGGATTTTTATTTAAGTTTTTCAGGCTCAAAACTAAAAACATTGGAGACTATTAAGTAATATGGGCTCGATAAAAATCCACAGAATAGTAGTAGTTAGGGTTATTTTTATAATAAAATGGAAGTGGCAACATGAGTAGTGATCAACTTGGTTCCAAAAAGAGGAGGATTCTGAATCTCATCATGAGGTTGTCCAGCGACAAAGTGCCTTTTTGTTATAAAGCTTGGAGCCTAGTCATTGAATTCTTTTGCCTCATTTTCTGACACTTCGTCTGCAATTTTAGAGTTTCTGTACCAGGTGTTGTTTGTTTTTTTAGCTATATGGTCCTTCAGTAGAATAAAATCACATGTTCTCTTCCATAGCAACAGAAAATGCCAACAATTTCTACAAAATGCAGCCTACAAAGTTCTAGTCTATAGAATACGCCACCAAGTACCTTATCCAATTATCATTGAGTACTAGAATAAAATTTTGTGGTGATACGGTACTGGATAACATCTCTGTGTTGTTCTGGTACTGCAACAATATTCACCTCTGTTCTCATCTGATACTGAGGGAGAAGGCCTGTGCTATTTTGATACTACAAATATTCTCTTTATGTTCATCCGGTACTGGGCAAGTCTCTATGTTGTACCGATACTACAACAATTTTCTGCAGTGGTTTGGTACTAAGCTTTGATCCGGTATTGGTGATGAAGTTTTGGTAATTCTTATTCTATACTCAAAGGTTCTTTCTGCTTGATACAAATGTTTCAGGTAATAAGAGGTATAAGCTCACTATTTTATCCCATTTTATTAAAGAATCATAGTAATTGTGTACTAGATGTGTGCTTACTCTCATGCATCTTCCTTTCCTCAATTATTGCACGTTCCCTACCATGAACTTCTGCAAGTCCTCGTATACATTTCTTGTGATAAAAATCATTCATATGCACTCGAAGCTTTTGATGGGCTGGTCATAATTTGTTGAGAGTACGAGGTAATTATACCTTTAACATGACCAATTCCATTCTCAAACACTCTCGTCAAAAAATTCTGTTCATATGGTGAAGAAAAATCATAGTGCCATGATCCAACATTGCACCGTGTGAATGATTTATTTAAACCACATATTAATGCATGTCAAACCATGATTCATTTCCGGTCACGATGATGTCAAACGATTGCATACTTGTGAATTTCGGTCACACCGACCACTTCTCCTGTAATCATTGCCCAACATTACCGTGAACATGATGTGACATAAACCTCCTTACAATCCTTTAAGTTATTCATGGATACTACTTATCTTACCTTGCCATCATTACCATGGATTTGACCATTGTAATCCAAATTCTAACTTATAAACGCTCCTCCAGATGGCTTCGCCATCCAGATGAGCGTTATTTACCCATTTTTTGTCATACCATCTCCATTCACACTATGCTCTGTCCCTTCATATCGTTTTCATACTCTATCCCCTTCTGGTACTCTATCACGTGCTGCTAGGTTCCAGTACTAAACCCTCATTCTTTGTTCCGTTGCCTCATAAGTTGTGATAATTTGTTTTAAGTCAGCATGGGGGTTGATAGACACAAACCAATGTTCCAATTATACAGGGAGAAGCAAGAATACCAAGCTTGCAAAGGAAAATTTGAGCAGGTCGGTTGGGTTCCATTTTTGGAAAAATTTAAAGGTTATCACGAGGGGGTATCTCTTGATTTTTCTCAGAACTATGACGACGAGAGTGTCCCATTTGGGGATATGAAATTAACAATTACAGAGGCCACCATAGAGGAAGCTACATGCTTTCCTTCCTCTCGAGAGAAATATTTTAAGGGGGTGATCATCGACAAAAATATTTGTCAGAAGTTTCTAAGGTCGAAGAATCAGGATCCCGACTGGACCAAAGGTATTCCCCATAGCTATATTAAGGAAGAGTATTGGACAATGCTCATCAGCCTGCAGAGATTTCTCACTTGTGAAGGGAGGTATGTCGTGACCTTCTTATATCATTTAAAACTTTTGTCACATTTTGAAGGGGGGGGCACAAACTGAATTTCCCCATTTCCTCTGGATGAGTCTAAAAAAATGGTGAGAGGATTTAAATCAACATCTAAGAAACCCGAAACTAGTTTCCATCACCATGGCTTAATGAAATTATTGGTTTTCCATGCATTGAGAAAATAAGGAAGTAGTTGGAAATAACTCCTTCAAATTTTTTTTGCTCAAGAGGGAGTTTATAAATATATAGAAGAAAATGAAACTGAGGCATGTAGTGAGGGGTCCAGTAGAAAGATAAATGAAAGGAAAAGAAAAGGGAAGAAGTTAGGGGATGAATAAGTTGTTGTTGCACCTAGTTCATCCAAACCTGTTGATAGATTGGACAAGGATAAGTGTGTTATGATAGAGGAGCCTACTGCATCCAAGAAAAAGAGGACCTCCCAATCTCAGAAACCAAGTCCAGCCCTGATCCCTGAAACTAAATTACCATGCAGTAAGAGGAAGAAAAGAAATAACTCTAGGTAAGGGGAACTCTCAAATAGTGCTCCTGAGGCAACTATTGAATTATCACTGGAGCCATTTAGCAAGTTAGAGGGGGCCCATGAAATAAATATTCGAAGTAGGAGAAAGTTTCAAAAGAAGAATGTGCCAGAAGAACAAATCCCAGAGGAGCCTACTACATCCAGGAAGGAGAGGTCCTCCCAATCTAAGGAACCAAGTCTAGCCTCGATCCCTAAAATTCAATTTCCACGAAGTGAGAGGAGAAAAAGGAATAAATCTGGTGAAGATGAAGTTTCATATGGTTCCCCCGAGGCAACTATTGAGTTTCCTCAAGAGCCAGTTAGTAAGTTGGAGAAGACCCATGAGACAACTATTGAGTTTCCTCAAGAGTTGGTTAGTAAGTTGGAGAAGACTCTTGAAGTGAAAAGTGGAAGTAGGGGGAAGATTAAAATGTGGAAGGTACAAAAGAAGAAAATCCTAGATCCTACACCTCAGTCCTCCAGAGTGAAAATGAGGAGTGTTTAGCAAGAACAAACTCCATAACCTACACCTCAGTCTTCTAAGGTGAAAAAAAATTTGTACAGGAGAAACAGGTCCCAATACCTATATCTGCTACTAAAACAAAGAAGAGAAATTTGTTTGAAGAAACTTCCACTCCTATTACTAAACCTGAGGAAGCCTCACATCTTGTACGAAGAACTACAAGAAGCATGTCTACACAGATAATAGCTACACATCTGCCTTATTTTATAGAGGAGCCTATTGATATTCCAACTTCTCTAGAGAAGGGAAGTGTCTATGGAGCAACGATTAATGAGACCAAGGGGTTATTAATAGAGACCTTAAGAGGTTTAAGGAAGGAGGTGGAATCCCGAGGGGAGGTAACTGGGAAATAAACCATATCGGATCCTTTCAGTTCCTTGAGAAAACAACAGTTGGTATTGAAGGTTGGGAAACTTACAAAACAAAATAAGAATTTAAAATAAGAGGTTACAGAGTATCAATTTTTAGATAGGCACATTAAGATAGAGAATGCACAATTGAAAGAATATAATCGAAGGTTACAAGATGCGCAAGAAGCATCTGCTAATCTTAACAAAGTTCTGTGTTTGATCTAGTACACCAGGGTGATTAAGAAGGAGCTTAGGAGTGAGGCCTCTGGTTTCAATATTCTACATCCAGACAAATGATGTTCATACAGGATGGAAGACAATTTCAGTTTTGCAAAATTTTGAGTACCAGTTTTGACATGTTTTCATGAGGACATGCAATGACTTAAGCATGGGGGAAATGTTGGGTCTCTGTTTTGACATCCCTATTACCTTGTCTTATCTTCTATGTTGGTCAATTTTACCTCTGAAATATGCATATGTTGTCTATTTCTTCCAAAAACTAACCTTGTAACCTTATTCATATGCATAATGAGGTAACCCATGTTAAAAACATGATTTGTTTGATTTCTTGATTAATTGGGGCTAAATGATTGTTGTTTATGCTTCTAATTACTTTGATTATTATTATGCAGCTTCATGACAAGGCATTATCTCATCCGGTACTCATCTTCAGGATTCGTCTGGTACTTCCACTGGTCTGGTACTGCAACAATCAACTGTTCTATTCTGGTACTTCGCTTGATTCGATACCAACTCTGTGTTGATCCGGTACCAAGATCCGTTACTATGCTAGTCCGATACTAAACCCGCTTCTATAGGATTAACGTTTTGAATGCGTACACATGCGATGGTTCCAAGAAATTAGCTGGATGGAAGCATCCTTGGTTCGTTTGAAGACCACGATATACTTCATCACTCATGCACTTCATGTCATGAGGATGAAGTCCATTCCTTGAGATACGCTATGCTCACCAATTGTAATATTTTGTAAACATTTGATAATTATCTTCAGACTTTGATTGTAACAAATGACCTTCTTTAAAAGGGATGTTGTGTAGATGATCGAGAGGGATATAGAATATAGATAACATACACTGTTATGCTGGGAAATTGAATGTTGGATTACTGATTCACTTGTTTAATTGAAAGAATATGAATGCTAGTTTTTGTAATTCATGGATATGAGTAAAGTGTTTATTTTGTAATTTCTTTAGAGATACCTTGTTGGTTCGGCAAGGGCCCACCACCCCAACCAAGGTAGGTCTCCCTGTATATATTTATGTGTGGACATAAGTTAATTGTGAGAGTGTGCAAATAAAATAGTTGTGTATTGCAAATTATTATGAGTGCATGAACTTTCCTAAGTACAACACAGATCCCTAAATAGATATCTGTTGATTTTGGATCAGTGTGAATGAACAACTATACATTAATCATAGTAGATGATTCTATTTATGTTTCTGCAGAGTGATATTTAGTCAACAAAAGATGGATAGATGTTTGGGATTGTTAGATAAATAATTGTTATTGTTCTGAATTTGAAAGTCTTAATAATTGTGTTGTCCTCAATAGGTACATGAATAACTAGACTTCATGTCTCACCCTTCATGCTTCAGTAATGAAGTCTTTCAATCTTATTGACTGTCTCCTATATTGAGGAAGGAAGTTTTGATTGGAATTGATTAGGTCATGATTGGTTTCTTTCCAAGAGTAAATATAATGAATTGTCAATTGTTATGTGAATTCAATTGTTGCAGGAAGTAGGGCCTCAATTCATCTCTTTATTTCATGAGAATATAATGAACAAACTTGCTATCTGAGCAAGAAACTTTTCAACTAAGTGTTTGGTTGAGATTGTTACTATGAGCTTTATCTTCTAGTTTGAATTTGTGTGAAGAATAGAGTTCATATATTCCAAAAATAAAGTATTTTGTTATTAATTGTTTCTTGATTGAGCTATATACAATAGACATAGATAGATTACCTATTTTCGGCACATATAGTGTAACATATCTACTGATTACGAATCCCAGATTGATATATAAATGAGTGAAATATACTAAAAATATATTTACACCAACAATGTGCCAAGGGCTTTGACTATTTCTCCCTTGTTGCATAGACAAACATCAAATTCTACCACAAAAGTGAGAACATCTTGTTTCATACCATTCTAGAAAAAAAAACATTTGACCTAGTCATAGTTTTGGTAAACCCCGAGTGCCCAACTTTGGGTGTAGCATGAAGCTCAGAAAGCACCATGGATTTAAGTTGTGATTATTTACTTAAATACATATGGCCTTTGTAGCAAAGCTCATCATTGTGCCAAGAGTACCCTAGGGAAACTGGAGAATTGGCTTGCAATTATTGGATCAAACTCAAAATTTTGGGATCTTGCAGCCATTCCTGGTGAACAACTTGGAGCCAATCTAGAACAATGAAGGAGAGGGAAAAAAGGGACCCTTTATCTTCATATTTTCTTGAAAGAGCATCAACAACCACATTTTATTTGTCTTTCTTGTAAATGATCTCATAATATTATCCAAATAGCTTAGTAACCCATTTTTGTTTCTCCGAGGATGAAGTATCTTTCTCCATAAAATAATTGAGGCTTTGATGATTGGCCTTAATTTTGAAGTATTTCCCCAATAGATAAGGGTGCCAGAGATCCATTGCATGCAGAATGGCCAAAATTTCCTTTTCATAGATTGATTTGTCCAAATGTCACTTTGACAATTGTTTGTTGGTAAAGGCCAAAGGTCAACCATCTTGCATAAGGAATACTCCAATTCCTCTCCCAGAAGCATCACATTCCAGGACAAAGGTCTTCATGAAATCAAGAAGAGATAGGACATGAGTGGTGCACATAGACGCCTTCAAGGCTTGAAAGGCCTGATCGGTTGTGGGAGTCCAAGTGAAAGAATTCTTTTTAAGGAGAGCAGTGAGAGGCGCTGCAACCTTTCCATAATTATTAAAAAACTTATGATAATATCATATTAAACCAAGAAAACCACACAATATTTTGAGAGTCTTGGAGTGAGGCCAATCCTGCATAGCTTCAATCTTCTTAGGATCCACCCTTACACCTTCCTTGCCAATAATATGACCCAAGTACTCAACTTCCGAGGCTCCAAAAGAACATTTAGATTGTTTGAGGAAAAGTTGGTGTTGAGAGATTATATGAAGAACGTGATCCACATGAGCACGATGGGATTTCTAGGTTTTACTATAGATGAGGATATCATCAAATAAAACTAAGACAAAATGACGAAGAAAAGGATGGAAGACATGATTCATGAGGCTTTCGAAAGTGGAGGGCGAATTGCACAAGCCAAAGGGAATGAACAAGAACTCATAGTGGCCCTCATGAGTTTGAAATGCAGTCTTAGGAATGTCTACCTCTTTCATACGTATTTGGTGGTATCCAGAATGAAGATCAAGTTAGAAAAGAACTGGGCACCACTTAATTCATCCAAGAGATGATCAATGATAGGAATGGGAAATTTGTCTTTGATGGTGAGTTTTTTTAGGGCTCGAAAATGAGGACACATGCACCAAGAGACTTATTTATTAAGTACCATGATCACAATAGAAGAATAAGGGCTCTTACTAGGATGGATAATGCATGTGGTGAGCAATTCTTGAACAATTTTCTCAATTTCATTTTTCTGGGCAAATGAATGATGATAGGGATGAACATTGGGAGGAAGGTTGCCAGGGAATAAGGGAATGGAATGTGTTGGATACATTATGTATAATGTTATCAATGATTTCAATAGAATGGAAATCTAAAAAGGGAGAGCGCATTGCAAATATCGGTATTGAAATCCCCACAATAAAACTAAGGGAGAACACATTGTAGATATCAGGATTGAAATCGCCACAATAAAAGTCCAAAAGAACCATGGAAGAATCATGTCCATTGATGTAGTTCTCGGGACAATCCTGGATCGTTAGATCATGAAAAATCCAGAGACTAAATGTTGGATCAAGAAGGCTTCGAGACTTCGAAGCTTCTCCAGTTCGACGATTATTGAAGATAAGGCAGAGGCATGAAATCCATGAAGCCACGAAGTGCCGAAACCACAAAGGGTAAAAACCATAATCGCAAAATCCCACCAAATGTTGATCTGGAATGAAAATATTGAAACCATAAAATCACGCTAAAAGGAAGAAGGTGGTCAACTCTGACATTGACCTACTTCGGCGATAAGAAGCTCAGATAAACAAATAAATGTCGAACTCCAAATCCCCAGAGTTAATAGAAGTCATCGATAAAGACAAGAAAATACATACGATGATAGATCTATTTGGAACTTTGACAATGATCGAAGGATGGTATAAAAGTACCAAAACTCCTGAAGCTACGAAGTAACGAAATGTCAAAATCCTTTTCAAAGGACCATGTCAGCAATTGATGACACATGGCTCAATCAAATAGTGACAAGTGTCAAGGTCGATATGGCACACAATGAGTGTAAAAATCACAAATTAGGTTGACACGTGGCACACTCACCAAGGTTCCATGTCATCATAAGTAAGTTTAGCACACCATATCATTCTAGGACTACAACCTCTAGGGGTAATCAACTTCTCCTACCAGCAGAAATACCCAAAGCACTAAAGGTCGAAGTCACGAAACAACGCTGATCATTGATCTAATATTTCTAGACTGTCTGATCATACAGGGGAAGGAATAGTCAGCTTGGAGCTGACCACTCCAGGATTATGAGGAAGCCCAAACAGTTAAAGCGTCGAAGGGTGAAGTAGAAAATTAAGGTTAACTATTGATCTACTTCGGGAGCATTCTCGATTGCTCGATTGATTATAGTGGAAGGATAGCATAAGGAGTACTAAAAACTGACAATAAGTGGTTATCGTAGCTTTATGAATTATTTGGTAGGTAAACCTCTGGAGGGAGTGAACTATTTCATATTTTGAGTAACTCGGAGTCCCGAAATCACGAATAGTCGAATACCTGGAAAGCGGGAGCTACTTTTTTTCTAAGCCTACGGTCCTAGTTCCTGGACATGTGAAGGTTATTAAGAAGGGAAGTGTTGATATGCACTCCAAAGAAATTTTCTATGGGAGAGTTGGAAGTATGAAAAGGCTGGAGTCCCGAAATGTCGAAGTTCTGAAGTAAGCGAGAACCATCCATGTCAACTTGCAAATGAAACATGACCATTGATCTTGATAAGTGATTAAGCACTCGCTTGGGTTAGCACTTAGACACCACCCATGGTCATATGGAATATAGTTCCTAAAGCACTTCTGTACACAATTGAACATAGAGAGGATGAGTTTTGCCACTGATAGGAAGGAATTTTGAATCAGATAAAGATCTTGAATTTTTCCTGAATGATCTTAAGTGATTCAATACAAGAAATGCATTGGAGAGATAATCTATAATATTGGATATGGCAAATTTAAATTGAGATTGAAATAAAGAGGCATAAGATTGAATTAAAAGAAATCGATCCACACCTATGATCGATTTATGAAAATCCCTCTTACTAAATTAAAAAGAACTTTTGAATTTGATATATGAATAAATAATCACAATAACATAAGTTATTTACTTAAAGTGAAGAGGTGCATTTTTTCATACAAAAAGACACAATGGTTCAATACTAAAAGACACAATGGTTCAATATTATACCTTTTGGAAAGTATATAAGTAGGCAAACAAGGTTAAAGGAAAGTGTCTATGTATTCTAGATCAGTAGATCAAAAGAAAAAGAAGAGTCCAAGAAGGAAAAATGAAGATACTTATGCAGTGAGGGTGGAAGGGAGGAGCAAGGAAAGATTCATATCCTTTACTAAGTAAAGTGTGAAAAAAAGGGATTTGGTGCTTCCTAGGGATGGTTCCGTAAAAAAAGGGAGTTGGTGCTTCCTAGGGTTGGTTCCTTAAAACAAGAGAGTTGGTGCTTCCTAGGGTTGGTTCCCTAAAGAAGGGGATTTGTGTCTCCAAGAGTTGGTGTTCTAAAGAGGATTGGTGTCCTTCACAATCATAGATGATTCTTTATAAACTTTGTAATTCTTGATCTATATAATTTATTTTTTAAATACAAGTCCATTGATGATCTGTTGTGATAATTAAAATAACAAAGTAATTACTAATTGTTTAAAAAGGTAATACCGATTCACTCCCCCCTCTTAGTATTTCCAACAATTGGTATCATAGCAAGTTCCTTCAACACAATATAATCACTAGAAGGTAGATCTTGAAAGAAATGGAACAAAAAGAGGGAATGTTTGTCTTCCAACAAAGAACCATTGTTTAAAGGAGATGATTATTCTCTCTGGAAAATAAGAATGAAAAGATATGTGTTGTCTCTTGGTTTTTATGTTTGGCAATCTATAGAAAATGGTTACACTGCACCAACTACTCCACCTACAAATACTGTAGGAAAGAAGATTTGCAATGAAAAATCAAGAGCAGTCAATGCCATTCTAGGAGGATTAGCAAATCCCATATTTGTGAAGGTAATGCACTGTAAGTCAGCTAAAGATATCTAGGACACAAACTGGAGGTTATATATGAAGGAGATAACAAAGTCAAGGAAGCCAAACTAAAAACCTACATAGCTCAATTTCAAAATTTGAATATTAAAGAAGAAGATAACATTGTTTAATACCTTCATAGAGTAGATGAGGTAGTTAATTCAATCAGAGAAGCGAGAGAAGAACTCTCACAAAAACCTACCGTACAAATATCTTAAGGTCATTACATATTAGTTATGATTCCAAGATTTCCATAATTGAAGATAGACCAAAACTTGAAAAACTCACAATAGATGATCTCCATGGAATTCTTACAGCATATGAGATGAGGACAGGAAATAAAAAAACCATCAAAAGGAGAAACAACCTTTAAGGCATATAAAACAAAAAATAACCAGGAGCAAAAGACTAATGAAGAGTTATCAAATATATCTGATGAGGAAGTTTCCAACTTCATGAAGAAACTCAAGAGAGGGACTAGGAAATACAAAGGAAAGTTTCCTCTAATATGTTTCAACTGTGGAAAAATTGGACACTTTACCAATAAATTTCCCTATCCTAAGCATGAGGAAAATGATGATGAAATAAATTTCAAAGATCAGAAGAAGAGAAAAAACAAAGATAAAAGGATATTATACAAGAAGAAGTAAACTTTATTTACCCAAGAAGACAGTAGCTCATCAGAAGAAAGTGAAGAAAATGAGCCAAAGCTTCTATTTATGGGAAAGGAAACTCAAGATGGTAATCATTCAGAAGATGAAGAAGAAGTGAACCTTGAGGAATAATTTATCCGTGCATTGGAGAACTCAGAAAATCTAAAAAACAAAACAAGTTACTAAGGGGACAACTTCTATAGTTTGAAGAAACTATAAAATCAAGAGAAAAAGAGGTTTCCAAAATCAATAGTGACTTAGAACAATTGATTTTTTTATTTAAATACCCAACTCCAAGAAAATAAAAGAAAATAAGAAATATCGAATAAAGAACTCAATGAAAAACAACAAACATGTAAGATATTGGAGGATGAAATAATTCAACTAAAAGGGAAACTAGAAAAAAAATACATTCAGTCTAAGTTTGAAACAACTCAAAAATCTTGAAAAACATTCTTAGGAGTAAGAGATTATCAATTGATAAGACATGAATGGGATATGATCCCTCTACATAATAGAATAATGACAAAAATCCAATCATCTATGCAGATGCTCTTAAAAACTACATAAGAAGATAAGAAAATAAGACAAGGATAATACCATTGAAAACTGTCCCAAATAAACAAAAATATGCGCTCCCTACTAAAGAAAAATATGACAAGAATAATAGAATCATCAAAAGGAATCCCTCTAACATAAATCAATATATGTTCTTTGGACATTTCTATTCTTGCAATAATTTTGGACATAAAGAAATACATTGTAAAGCTTATAGAAAATACAATCCAAGAAATGTTCAAAGATATGAAAACAATAAGAATAATGTAGAAAGAAGAAATTATAACTCCTTCTCTCCCTTAAAAGACTACAATGTTGAATGTTACAAATGAAGCAACTATGGTCATGAATCTAGTGAATGTATACTTTCAAAGTATGACAAAAAATAAATATTCCCAACAATTAAAAGGTATGGAAGAAAAAAAAATAAAGAAAACAGAGTGTAAAGTTTCCCTATATGAAAAAAAACAAGGATGTCAATGATATATAGATAGTATATGTTCTAAGCACATGAATAGAAATAAGAAAATTTCGAAAGTTAAATAATAAAGAAAAAGGAAAAGTCACCGTTGGAGATAATGTGTCAGGAAAGATACTGGGAAAATGCACTGTTAGCCTAGGGAATAACAAGATCAAAGAAGGAAATGTACTTTTGGTAGAAAATATCAAGACTAATCTCCTAAGTGTAAGTCAGAAATGTGATCAAGGTCACATACTTACCTTTGATTCTCAGAAATGTGAGATCAGAATAAAAGATACCGGAAAGCTAGTACTAGTTGCACCAAGAACATCTAGCAATGTGTACATCCTTGATATGGATGAAGAAGAAAAATGTTGCTAGAGTCAAGAAGACTAAAGTTGGATATGGCATAGAAGGTTGGGACATTTAATCTTTGAAAACTTAATCAAATCCAATAAGAAGCATGTATTAAGGTATCTGACAAAAGTTATTAATCCTTCAGACTCTATTTGTAAACATTGTCAAATAGGGAAGCAAACAAGAGCTAGTTTCAAAACAAAAGAGAATTCAACAACAAAACCATTGGAACTTATTCACACAGATCTATGTGGAACTACCATAACTAAAATTATTTATGGAGACCATTGTTTTATGTCGATCATTGATGATTACACAAGAATGACCTGGGTATACTTTCTAAAAGAAAAATCAGAAGCCTTTGAGAAGTTTAAAACATACAAAGTCCTTGTAGAGAATGAAATAGATCTCAAAATTAAATGTCTGAGATCAGACAATGGAGAATAATTCACCTCTAAATAGTTCATTAAATTTTGTGAAAATCATGGTATCAAAAGACATTTTTCATCTCCCAGGACCCCTCAAGAGAATGGAGTGGTGGAAAGGAAAAATAGAGCAGTCCAAGAAGATGCAAGAACCATGTTAATCGAAACTAGGCTTCTAGAATTTTTTTGGAGAGATGTAATTTACACAACAATCCACATACTTAATCGAGCTCAATTGAGACCCAACCATGAAAAAACTCCTTATGAGCTATGGTTTGGCAGGCCAACATCTGTAAAACACTTTAGAGTTTTTGGAAGTAAATTTTTCATTAAAAATGATGAAGATAATTTAGGAAAGTTTGATCCAAGATACGATGAAGGAACATTTTTAGGTTATTCACCTAATAAGAAAGAATACATATGTTATAATCTTAGACTACTCAAGATAGTGGAAAGTGAAAATGTAAAGATAGATTATCTAAAACTAAATAAGAGAATGTTGATATTATGGTAGCTGCGAGAGGTATTAACCTCCACATGTAACCTTTGACGAGACTAGAATATTCTGGGAAGCAAGAGAAACCCTAAAGATTTGGATACTAACCCTAGAAGACAAGTCAACTTAATAGAATAAATTAATATTGAGTTATTATCCCCCAAGAAGAGAAGTCCTCCCAGTCATTTAAGATGGAGCAATATAAATAAAGGGAGCTAGATCTCATTTGTCACTCACTCACTCACGATTGCATAAGGACAAGAAGTGTGCATGAGTGAAGGTGAACTACAACCAGCAGGTGAAACTGTAAACCCTAAAACCTCTTTCCTAACACCTTATGATGGAACACTTTACTCAAGGAGAGGATATTCTAGTGTTCCTTAGTCCACTGCACCTATTGGCACTCTCAGAAGGAAAAAAACGTCAAGGTTGAAAATTTGGGTCAAATTCAATGTTTGACCAACGGTCATTCAATATAAATCATGAATGAAAAGGCAGATCATATACACTATTCATCTCTTATAGGAACTCTTGAAGATGACATGTGCATAA
>ML795273.1:47359-61817 GCA_009831015.1 Picea engelmannii
TTCTTCATTCTAAATTTCTGGAAGACATGTGCTTTCTTCTTTAGGCGCTTCATATTCTTCTTCCATGGATTCTTCTATAGATTTCTTGAAATCCATCTTCTCATTGAAGGTTACATCTCTGTTGACTTCAATCTTTGTTGTTATGGAATATAGATTCTGTAGGATTTGGAGGATTCACTATATCCAACAAATATGCCCTTATTTCTTGAGGGTTATAATTTCTTTCTTTTATCCTTGGGGATATGAATGTAAACAGGGCACCCAAAGATTCTTAAGTGTCCCACATTAGGTTTATTTCCTAAGAAGTCTTCTTCTGGAGTCGTATCCTTCAATATGTGGTGGGAACTTCTATTCTGAACATATATTGTTGTCATGGCTGCTTCTCCCCATAAATACATGGATAAACCTTTATCATTCATTAGTGGCTTCATGATTTCTTCAATGGATCTATTATTCCTTCCTACTACACCATTTTGTTGAGGATTATGAGGAATGGTTAGCTCCCTCCTAATCCCTACTTATTAGCAAAAGGAAACAATTTCCTTTGGTGTGTATTCTCCTCCATTATCTGTTCTCAAATTCTTGATTTTCTTGCTTGTGAGGTTTTCTATTTCTTCTTTGAATTCTTGAAACTTGTTGAAAATTTCATCATTTATCTTCAAGATATATAACCAAGTATTTCTTCAGTAATCGTCTATGAAGGTTACATAATAAATAGAACCTCATAGATATTTGACTGGCATCGGACCACAAAAATTTGAATGTATTATATCTAGGATTTCCCTAGA
Organism: Picea engelmannii; assembly: GCA_009831015.1. Lineage (NCBI taxonomy): Eukaryota > Viridiplantae > Streptophyta > Pinopsida > Pinales > Pinaceae > Picea > Picea engelmannii. Next base: position 48,148 of record ML795273.1, read on the forward strand.
TCTATTATCGCTACTTGAGAATGGATTCTTAACATTTTTACGAAGTGAACATCCTCTGCAAATTCCATCATGTCTAGATTGTAGTTCTGGTATTCCTTCAACCATTTTCTTGAGGAAAGTTAATGCTCGATAGTAAAGATGAGAACACCTTATATGCCAAAGTTCATTGGAATTGAATTCATCGTGTACAAGAGCTTCATCATTGTGTTCTATTAGTCTATATAATTTTCCTTCATGAGTTCCAATAAATATAGCATTATCTATGTTGGAGTCTCTAAACCAAGATAGTACTTCACCATCTACAAAGGCTATTATATTTCCTTTGTCTTCTAAGAAAGATATAGATAAAATATTCTTTTCTAAACCAGGTACATATAAGACATTACTCAAATGAACATTGTTACTTGATTCCAATTTGATGGAGGCTTGACCAATTCCTTTGACTGGATAGGTGTTCTTGTCTCCAAGTTCTACTTTGTGAGATGTCTTATTTTCATTCAGATTGGAGAGTCTGGCCTAGTTTCCTGGCATATTCCTAGAAGCTCCACTATCATTTATGCACATGTCATCTTCAAGAGTTCCTATAAGAGATGAATAGTGTATATGATCTGCCTTTTCATTCATGATTTATATTGAATGACCGTTGGTCAAACATTGAATTTGACCCAAATTTTCAACCTTGACGTTTTTTTCCTTCTGAGAGTGCCAATAGGTGCAGTGGACTAAGGAACACTAGAATATCCTCTCCTTGAGTAAAGTGTTCCATCATAAGGTGTTAGGAAAGAGGTTTTAGGGTTTACAGTTTCACCTGCTGGTTGTAGTTCACCTTCACTCATGCACACTTCTTGTCCTTATGCAATCGTGAGTGAGTGAGTGACAAATGAGATCTAGCTCCCTTTATTTATATTGCTCCATCTTAAATGACTGGGAGGACTTCTCTTCTTGGGGGATAATAACTCAATATTAATTTATTCTATTAAGTTGACTTGTCTTCTAGGGTTAGTATCCAAATCTTTAGGGTTTCTCTTGCTTCCCAGAATATTCTAGTCTCGTCAAAGGTTACATGTGGAGGTTAATACCTCTCGCAGCTACCATAATATCAACATTCTCTTATTTAGTTTTAGATAATCTATCTTTACATTTTCACTTTCCACTATCTTGAGTAGTCTAAGATTATAACATATGTATTCTTTCTTATTAGGTGAATAACCTAAAAATGTTCCTTCATCGTATCTTGGATCAAACTTTCCTAAATTATCTTCATCATTTTTAATGAAAAATTTACTTCCAAAAACTCTAAAGTGTTTTACAGATGTTGGCCTGCCAAACCATAGCTCATAAGGAGTTTTTTCATGGTTGGGTCTCAATTGAGCTCGATTAAGTATGTGGATTGTTGTGTAAATTACATCTCTCCAAAAAAATTCTAGAAGCCTAGTTTCGATTAACATGGTTCTTGCATCTTCTTGGACTGCTCTATTTTTCCTTTCCACCACTCCATTCTCTTGAGGGGTCCTGGGAGATGAAAAATGTCTTTTGATACCATGATTTTCACAAAATTTAATGAACTATTTAGAGGTGAATTATTCTCCATTGTCTGATCTCAGACATTTAATTTTGAGATCTATTTCATTCTCTACAAGGAATTTGTATGTTTTAAACTTCTCAAAGGCTTCTGATTTTTCTTTTAGAAAGTATACCCAGGTCATTCTTGTGTAATCATCAATGATCAACATAAAACAATGGTCTCCATAAATACTTTTAGTTATGGTAGTTCCACATAGATCTGTGTGAATAAGTTCCAATGGTTTTGTTGTTGAATTCTCTTTTGTTTTGAAACTAGCTCTTGTTTGCTTCCCTATTTGACAATGTTTACAAATAGAGTCTGAAGGATTAATAACTTTTGTCAGATACCTTAATACATGCTTCTTATTGGATTTGATTAAGTTTTCAAAGATTAAATGTCCCAACCTTCTATGCCATATCCAACTTTAGTCTTCTTGACTCTAGCAACATTTTTCTTCTTCATCCATATCAAGGATGTACACATTGCTAGATGTTCTTGGTGCAACTAGTACTAGCTTTCCGGTATCTTTTATTCTGATCTCACATTTCTGAGAATCAAAGGTAAGTATGTGACCTTGATCACATTTCTGACTTACACTTAGGAGATTAGTCTTGATATTTTCTACCAAAAGTACATTTCCTTCTTTGATCTTGTTATTCCCTAGGCTAACAGTGCCTTTTCCCAGTATCTTTCCTGACACATTATCTCCAACGGTGACTTTTCCTTTTTCTTTATTATTTAACTTTGGAAATTTTCTTATTTCTATTCATGTGCTTAGAACATCTACTATCTATATATCATTGACATCCTTGTTTTTTTGCATATAGGGAAACTTTACACTCTGTTTTCTTTATTTTTTTTTTCTTCCATACCTTTTAATTGTTGGGAATATTTATTTTTTTGTCATACTTTGAAAGTATACATTCACTAGATTCATGACCATAGTTGCTTCATTTGTAACATTCAACATTGTAGTCTTTTAAGGGAGAGAAGGAGTTATAATTTCTTCTTTCTACATTATTCTTATTGTTTTCATATCTTTGAACATTTCTTGGATTGTATTTTCTATAAGCTTTACAATGTATTTCTTTATGTCCAAAATTATTGCAAGAATAGAAATGTCCAAAGAACATATATTGATTTATGTTAGAGGGATTCCTTTTGATGATTCTATTATTCTTGTCATATTTTTCTTTAGTAGGGAGCGCATATTTTTGTTTATTTGGGACAGTTTTCAATGGTATTATCCTTGTCTTATTTTCTTATCTTCTTATGTAGTTTTTAAGAGCATCTGCATAGATGATTGGATTTTTGTCATTATTCTATTATGTAGAGGGATCATATCCCATTCATGTCTTATCAATTGATAATCTCTTACTCCTAAGAATGTTTTTCAAGATTTTTGAGTTGTTTCAAACTTAGACTGAATGTATTTTTTTTCTAGTTTCCCTTTTAGTTGAATTATTTCATCCTCCAATATCTTACATGTTTGTTGTTTTTCATTGAGTTCTTTATTCGATATTTCTTATTTTCTTTTATTTTCTTGGAGTTGGGTATTTAAATAAAAAAATCAATTGTTCTAAGTCACTATTGATTTTGGAAACCTCTTTTTCTCTTGATTTTATAGTTTCTTCAAACTATAGAAGTTGTCCCCTTAGTAACTTGTTTTGTTTTTTAGATTTTCTGAGTTCTCCAATGCACGGATAAATTATTCCTCAAGGTTCACTTCTTCTTCATCTTCTGAATGATTACCATCTTGAGTTTCCTTTCCCATAAATAGAAGCTTTGGCTCATTTTCTTCACTTTCTTCTGATGAGCTACTGTCTTCTTGGGTAAATAAAGTTTACTTCTTCTTGTATAATATCCTTTTATCTTTGTTTTTTCTCTTCTTCTGATCTTTGAAATTTATTTCATCATCATTTTCCTCATGCTTAGGATAGGGAAATTTATTGGTAAAGTGTCCAATTTTTCCACAGTTGAAACATATTAGAGGAAACTTTCCTTTGTATTTCCTAGTCCCTCTCTTGAGTTTCTTCATGAAGTTGGAAACTTCCTCATCAGATATATTTGATAACTCTTCATTAGTCTTTTGCTCCTGGTTATTTTTTGTTTTATATGCCTTAAAGGTTGTTTCTCCTTTTGATGGTTTTTTTATTTCCTGTCCTCATCTCATATGCTGTAAGAATTCCATGGAGATCATCTATTGTGAGTTTTTCAAGTTTTGGTCTATCTTCAATTATGGAAATCTTGGAATCATAACTAATATGTAATGACCTTAAGATATTTGTACGGTAGGTTTTTGTGAGAGTTCTTCTCTCGCTTCTCTGATTGAATTAACTACCTCATCTACTCTATGAAGGTATTAAACAATGTTATCTTCTTCTTTAATATTCAAATTTTGAAATTGAGCTATGTAGGTTTTTAGTTTGGCTTCCTTGACTTTGTTATCTCCTTCATATATAACCTCCAGTTTGTGTCCTAGATATCTTTAGCTGACTTACAGTGCATTACCTTCACAAATATGGGATTTGCTAATCCTCCTAGAATGGCATTGACTGCTCTTGATTTTTCATTGCAAATCTTCTTTCCTACAGTATTTGTAGGTGGAGTAGTTGGTGCAGTGTAACCATTTTCTATAGATTGCCAAACATAAAAACCAAGAGACAACACATATCTTTTCATTCTTATTTTCCAGAGAGAATAATCATCTCCTTTAAACAATGGTTCTTTGTTGGAAGACAAACATTCCCTCTTTTTGTTCCATTTCTTTCAAGATCTACCTTCTAGTGATTATATTGTGTTGAAGGAACTTGCTATGATACCAATTGTTGGAAATACTAAGAGGGGGGAGTGAATCGGTATTACCTTTTTAAACAATTAGTAATTACTTTGTTATTTTAATTATCACAACAGATCATCAATGGACTTGTATTTAAAAAATAAATTATATAGATCAAGAATTACAAAGTTTATAAAGAATCATCTATGATTGTGAAGGACACCAATCCTCTTTAGAACACCAACTCTTGGAGACACAAATCCCCTTCTTTAGGGAACCAACCCTAGGAAGCACCAACTCTCTTGTTTTAAGGAACCAACCCTAGGAAGCACCAACTCCCTTTTTTTACGGAACCATCCCTAGGAAGCACCAAATCCCTTTTTTTCACACTTTACTTAGTAAAGGATATGAATCTTTCCTTGCTCCTCCCTTCCACCCTCACTGCATAAGTATCTTCATTTTTCCTTCTTGGACTCTTCTTTTTCTTTTGATCTACTGATCTAGAATACATAGACACTTTCCTTTAACCTTGTTTGCCTACTTATATACTTTCCAAAAGGTATAATATTGAACCATTGTGTCTTTTAGTATTGAACCATTGTGTCTTTTTGTATGAAAAAATGCACCTCTTCACTTTAAGTAAATAACTTATGTTATTGTGATTATTTATTCATATATCAAATTCAAAAGTTCTTTTTAATTTAGTAAGAGGGATTTTCATAAATCGATCATAGGTGTGGATCGATTTCTTTTAATTCAATCTTATGCCTCTTTATTTCAATCTCAATTTAAATTTGCCATATCCAATATTATAGATTATCTCTCCAATGCATTTCTTGTATTGAATCACTTAAGATCATTCAGGAAAAATTCAAGATCTTTATCTGATTCAAAATTCCTTCCTATCAGTGGCAAAACTCATCCTCTCTATGTTCAATTGTGTACAGAAGTGCTTTAGGAACTATATTCCATATGACCATGGGTGGTGTCTAAGTGCTAACCCAAGCGAGTGCTTAATCACTTATCAAGATCAATGGTCATGTTTCATTTGCAAGTTGACATGGATGGTTCTCGCTTACTTCAGAACTTCGACATTTCGGGACTCCAGCCTTTTCATACTTCCAACTCTCCCATAGAAAATTTCTTTGGAGTGCATATCAACACTTCCCTTCTTAATAACCTTCACATGTCCAGGAACTAGGACCGTAGGCTTAGAAAAAAAGTAGCTCCCGCTTTCCAGGTATTCGACTATTCGTGATTTCGGGACTCCGAGTTACTCAAAATATGAAATAGTTCACTCCCTCCAGAGGTTTACCTACCAAATAATTCATAAAGCTACGATAACCACTTATTGTCAGTTTTTAGTACTCCTTATGCTATCCTTCCACTATAATCAATCGAGCAATCGAGAATGCTCCCGAAGTAGATCAATAGTTAACCTTAATTTTCTACTTCACCCTTCGACGCTTTAACTGTTTGGGCTTCCTCATAATCCTGGAGTGGTCAGCTCCAAGCTGACTATTCCTTCCCCTGTATGATCAGACAGTCTAGAAATATTAGATCAATGATCAGCGTTGTTTCGTGACTTCGACCTTTAGTGCTTTGGGTATTTCTGCTGGTAGGAGAAGTTGATTACCCCTAGAGGTTGTAGTCCTAGAATGATATGGTGTGCTAAACTTACTTATGATGACATGGAACCTTGGTGAGTGTGCCACGTGTCAACCTAATTTGTGATTTTTACACTCATTGTGTGCCATATCGACCTTGACACTTGTCACTATTTGATTGAGCCATGTGTCATCAATTGCTGACATGGTCCTTTGAAAAGGATTTTGACATTTCGTTACTTCGTAGCTTCAGGAGTTTTGGTACTTTTATACCATCCTTCGATCATTGTCAAAGTTCCAAATAGATCTATCATCGTATGTATTTTCTTGTCTTTATCGATGACTTCTATTAACTCTGGGGATTTGGAGTTCGACATTTATTTGTTTATCTGAGCTTCTTATCGCCGAAGTAGGTCAATGTCAGAGTTGACCACCTTCTTCCTTTTAGCGTGATTTTATGGTTTCAATATTTTCATTCCAGATCAACATTTGGTGGGATTTTGCGATTATGGTTTTTACCCTTTGTGGTTTCGGCACTTCGTGGCTTCATGGATTTCATGCCTCTGCCTTATCTTCAATAATCGTCGAACTGGAGAAGCTTCGAAGTCTCGAAGCCTTCTTGATCCAACATTTAGTCTCTGGATTTTTCATGATCTAACGATCCAGGATTGTCCCGAGAACTACATCAATGGACATGATTCTTCCATGGTTCTTTTGGACTTTTATTGTGGCGATTTCAATCCTGATATCTACAATGTGTTCTCCCTTAGTTTTATTGTGGGGATTTCAATACCGATATTTGCAATGCGCTCTCCCTTTTTAGATTTCCATTCTATTGAAATCATTGATAACATTATACATAATGTATCCAACACATTCCATTCCCTTATTCCCTGGCAACCTTCCTCCCAATGTTCATCCCTATCATCATTCATTTGCCCAGAAAAATGAAATTGAGAAAATTGTTCAAGAATTGCTCACCACATGCATTATCCATCCTAGTAAGAGCCCTTATTCTTCTATTGTGATCATGGTACTTAATAAATAAGTCTCTTGGTGCATGTGTCCTCATTTTCGAGCCCTAAAAAAACTCACCATCAAAGACAAATTTCCCATTCCTATCATTGATCATCTCTTGGATGAATTAAGTGGTGCCCAGTTCTTTTCTAACTTGATCTTCATTCTGGATACCACCAAATACGTATGAAAGAGGTAGACATTCCTAAGACTGCATTTCAAACTCATGAGGGCCACTATGAGTTCTTGTTCATTCCCTTTGGCTTGTGCAATTCGCCCTCCACTTTCGAAAGCCTCATGAATCATGTCTTCCATCCTTTTCTTCGTCATTTTGTCTTAGTTTTATTTGATGATATCCTCATCTATAGTAAAACCTAGAAATCCCATCTTGCTCATGTGGATCACGTTCTTCATATAATCTCTCAACACCAACTTTTCCTCAAACAATCTAAATGTTCTTTTGGAGCCTCGGAAGTTGAGTACTTGGGTCATATTATTGGCAAGGAAGGTGTAAGGGTGGATCCTAAGAAGATTGAAGCTATGCAGGATTGGCCTCACTCCAAGACTCTCAAAATATTGTGTGGTTTTCTTGGTTTAATATGATATTATCATAAGTTTTTTAATAATTATGGAAAGGTTGCAGCGCCTCTCACTGCTCTCCTTAAAAAGAATTCTTTCACTTGGACTCCCACAACCGATCAGGCCTTTCAAGCCTTGAAGGCGTCTATGTGCACCACTCATGTCCTATCTCTTCTTGATTTCATGAAGACCTTTGTCCTGGAATGTGATGCTTCTGGGAGAGGAATTGGAGTATTCCTTATGCAAGATGGTTGACCTTTGGCCTTTACCAACAAACAATTGTCAAAGTGACATTTGGACAAATCAATCTATGAAAAGGAAATTTTGGCCATTCTGCATGCAATGGATCTCTGGCACCCTTATCTATTGGGGAAATACTTCAAAATTAAGGCCAATCATCAAAGCCTCAATTATTTTATGGAGAAAGATACTTCATCCTCGGAGAAACAAAAATGGGTTACTAAGCTATTTGGATAATATTATGAGATCATTTACAAGAAAGACAAATAAAATGTGGTTGTTGATGCTCTTTCAAGAAAATATGAAGATAAAGGGTCCCTTTTTTCCCTCTCCTTCATTGTTCTAGATTGGCTCCAAGTTGTTCACCAGGAATGGCTGCAAGATCCCAAAATTTTGAGTTTGATCCAATAATTGCAAGCCAATTCTCCAGTTTCCCTAGGGTACTCTTGGCACAATGATGAGCTTTGCTACAAAGGCCATATGTATTTAAGTAAATAATCACAACTTAAATCCATGGTGCTTTCTGAGCTTCATGCTACACCCAAAGTTGGGCACTCGGGGTTTACCAAAACTATGACTAGGTCAAATGTTTTTTTTTCTAGAATGGTATGAAACAAGATGTTCTCACTTTTGTGGTAGAATTTGATGTTTGTCTATGCAACAAGGGAGAAATAGTCAAAGCCCTTGGCACATTGTTGGTGTAAATATATTTTTAGTATATTTCACTCATTTATATATCAATCTGGGATTCGTAATCAGTAGATATGTTACACTATATGTGCCGAAAATAGGTAATCTATCTATGTCTATTGTATATAGCTCAATCAAGAAACAATTAATAACAAAATACTTTATTTTTGGAATATATGAACTCTATTCTTCACACAAATTCAAACTAGAAGATAAAGCTCATAGTAACAATCTCAACCAAACACTTAGTTGAAAAGTTTCTTGCTCAGATAGCAAGTTTGTTCATTATATTCTCATGAAATAAAGAGATGAATTGAGGCCCTACTTCCTGCAACAATTGAATTCACATAACAATTGACAATTCATTATATTTACTCTTGGAAAGAAACCAATCATGACCTAATCAATTCCAATCAAAACTTCCTTCCTCAATATAGGAGACAGTCAATAAGATTGAAAGACTTCATTACTGAAGCATGAAGGGTGAGACATGAAGTCTAGTTATTCATGTACCTATTGAGGACAACACAATTATTAAGACTTTCAAATTCAGAACAATAACAATTATTTATCTAACAATCCCAAACATCTATCCATCTTTTGTTGACTAAATATCACTCTGCAGAAACATAAATAGAATCATCTACTATGATTAATGTATAGTTGTTCATTCACACTGATCCAAAATCAACAGATATCTATTTAGGGATCTGTGTTGTACTTAGGAAAGTTCATGCACTCATAATAATTTGCAATACACAACTATTTTATTTGCACACTCTCACAATTAACTTATGTCCACACATAAATATATACAGGGAGACCTACCTTGGTTGGGGTGGTGGGCCCTTGCCGAACCAACAAGGTATCTCTAAAGAAATTACAAAATAAACACTTTACTCATATCCATGAATTACAAAAACTAGCATTCATATTCTTTCAATTAAACAAGTGAATCAGTAATCCAACATTCAATTTCCCAGCATAACAGTGTATGTTATCTATATTCTATATCCCTCTCGATCATCTACACAACATCCCTTTTAAAGAAGGTCATTTGTTACAATCAAAGTCTGAAGATAATTATCAAATGTTTACAAAATATTACAATTGGTGAGCATAGCGTATCTCAAGGAATGGACTTCATCCTCATGACATGAAGTGCATGAGTGATGAAGTATATCGTGGTCTTCAAACGAACCAAGGATGCTTCCATCCAGCTAATTTCTTGGAACCATCGCATGTGTACGCATTCAAAACGTTAATCCTATAGAAGCAGGTTTAGTATCGGACTAGCATAGTAACGGATCTTGGTACCGGATCAACACAGAGTTGGTATCGAATCAAGCGAAGTACCAGAATAGAACAGTTGATTGTTGCAGTACCAGAATAGAACAGTTGATTGTTGCAGTACCAGACCAGTGGAAGTACCAGACGAATCCTGAAGATGAGTACCGGATGAGATAATGCCTTGTCATGAAGCTGCATAATAATAATCAAAGTAATTAGAAGCATAAACAACAATCATTTAGCCCCAATTAATCAAGAAATCAAACAAATCATGTTTTTAACATGGGTTACCTCATTATGCATATGAATAAGGTTACAAGGTTAGTTTTTGGAAGAAATAGACAACATATGCATATTTCAGAGGTAAAATTGACCAACATAGAAGATAAGACAAGGTAATAGGGATGTCAAAACAGAGACCCAACATTTCCCCCATGCTTAAGTCATTGCATGTCCTCATGAAAACATGTCAAAACTGGTACTCAAAATTTTGCAAAACTGAAATTGTCTTCCATCCTGTATGAACATCATTTGTCTGGATGTAGAATATTGAAACCAGAGGCCTCACTCCTAAGCTCCTTCTTAATCACCCTGGTGTACTAGATCAAACACAGAACTTTGTTAAGCTTAGCAGATGCTTCTTGCGCATCTTGTAACCTTCGGTTATATTCTTTCAATTGTGCATTCTCTATCTTAATGTGCCTATCTAAAAATTGATACTCTGTAACCTCTTATTTTAAATTCTTATTTTGTTTTGTAAGTTTCCCAACCTTCAATACCAACTGTTGTTTTCTCAAGGAACTGAAAGGATCCGATATGGTTTATTTCCCAGTTACCTCCCCTCGGGATTCCACCTCCTTCCTTAAACCTCTTAAGGTCTCTATTAATAACCCCTTGGTCTCATTAATCGTTGCTCCATAGACACTTCCCTTCTCTAGAGAAGTTGGAATATCAATAGGCTCCTCTATAAAATAAGGCAGATGTGTAGCTATTATCTGTGTAGACATGCTTCTTGTAGTTCTTCGTACAAGATGTGAGGCTTCCTCAGGTTTAGTAATAGGAGTGGAAGTTTCTTCAAACAAATTTCTCTTCTTTGTTTTAGTAGCAGATATAGGTATTGGGACCTGTTTCTCCTGTACAAATTTTTTTTCACCTTAGAAGACTGAGGTGTAGGTTATGGAGTTTGTTCTTGCTAAACACTCCTCATTTTCACTCTGGAGGACTGAGGTGTAGGATCTAGGATTTTCTTCTTTTGTACCTTCCACATTTTAATCTTCCCCCTACTTCCACTTTTCACTTCAAGAGTCTTCTCCAACTTACTAACCAACTCTTGAGGAAACTCAATAGTTGTCTCATGGGTCTTCTCCAACTTACTAACTGGCTCTTGAGGAAACTCAATAGTTGCCTCGGGGGAACCATATGAAACTTCATCTTCACCAGATTTATTCCTTTTTCTCCTCTCACTTCGTGGAAATTGAATTTTAGGGATCGAGGCTAGACTTGGTTCCTTAGATTGGGAGGACCTCTCCTTCCTGGATGTAGTAGGCTCCTCTGGGATTTGTTCTTCTGGCACATTCTTCTTTTGAAACTTTCTCCTACTTCGAATATTTATTTCATGGGCCCCCTCTAACTTGCTAAATGGCTCCAGTGATAATTCAATAGTTGCCTCAGGAGCACTATTTGAGAGTTCCCCTTACCTAGAGTTATTTCTTTTCTTCCTCTTACTGCATGGTAATTTAGTTTCAGGGATCAGGGCTGGACTTGGTTTCTGAGATTGGGAGGTCCTCTTTTTCTTGGATGCAGTAGGCTCCTCTATCATAACACACTTATCCTTGTCCAATCTATCAACAGGTTTGGATGAACTAGGTGCAACAACAACTTATTCATCCCCTAACTTCTTCCCTTTTCTTTTCCTTTCATTTATCTTTCTACTGGACCCCTCACTACATGCCTCAGTTTCATTTTCTTCTATATATTTATAAACTCCCTCTTGAGCAAAAAAATTTTGAAGGAGTTATTTCCAACTACTTCCTTATTTTCTCAATGCATGGAAAACCAATAATTTCATTAAGCCATGGTGATGGATACTAGTTTCGGGTTTCTTAGATGTTGATTTAAATCCTCTCACCATTTTTTTAGACTCATCCAGAGGAAATGGGGAAATTCAGTTTGTGCCCCCCCCTTCAAAATGTGACAAAAGTTTTAAATGATATAAGAAGGTCACGACATACCTCCCTTCACAAGTGAGAAATCTCTGCAGGCTGATGAGCATTGTCCAATACTCTTCCTTAATATAGCTATGGGGAATACCTTTGGTCCAGTCGGGATCCTGATTCTTCGACCTTAGAAACTTCTGACAAATATTTTTGTCGATGATCACCCCCTTAAAATATTTCTCTCGAGAGGAAGGAAAGCATGTAGCTTCCTCTATGGTGGCCTCTGTAATTGTTAATTTCATATCCCCAAATGGGACACTCTCGTCGTCATAGTTCTGAGAAAAATCAAGAGATACCCCCTCGTGATAACCTTTAAATTTTTCCAAAAATGGAACCCAACCGACCTGCTCAAATTTTCCTTTGCAAGCTTGGTATTCTTGCTTCTCCCTGTATAATTGGAACATTGGTTTGTGTCTATCAACCCCCATGCTGACTTAAAACAAATTATCACAACTTATGAGGCAACGGAACAAAGAATGAGGGTTTAGTACTGGAACCTAGCAGCACGTGATAGAGTACCAGAAGGGGATAGAGTATGAAAACGATATGAAGGGACAGAGCATAGTGTGAATGGAGATGGTATGACAAAAAATGGGTAAATAACGCTCATCTGGATGGCGAAGCCATCTGGAGGAGCGTTTATAAGTTAGAATTTGGATTACAATGGTCAAATCCATGGTAATGATGGCAAGGTAAGATAAGTAGTATCCATGAATAACTTAAAGGATTGTAAGGAGGTTTATGTCACATCATGTTCACGGTAATGTTGGGCAATGATTACAGGAGAAGTGGTCGGTGTGACCGAAATTCACAAGTATGCAATCGTTTGACATCATCGTGACCGGAAATGAATCATGGTTTGACATGCATTAATATGTGGTTTAAATAAATCATTCACACGGTGCAATGTTGGATCATGGCACTATGATTTTTCTTCACCATATGAACAGAATTTTTTGACGAGAGTGTTTGAGAATGGAATTGGTCATGTTAAAGGTATAATTACCTCGTACTCTCAACAAATTATGACCAGCCCATCAAAAGCTTCGAGTGCATATGAATGATTTTTATCACAAGAAATGTATACGAGGACTTGCAGAAGTTCATGGTAGGGAACGTGCAATAATTGAGGAAAGGAAGATGCATGAGAGTAAGCACACATCTAGTACACAATTACTATGATTCTTTAATAAAATGGGATAAAATAGTGAGCTTATACCTCTTATTACCTGAAACATTTGTATCAAGCAGAAAGAACCTTTGAGTATAGAATAAGAATTACCAAAACTTCATCACCAATACCGGATCAAAGCTTAGTACCAAACCACTGCAGAAAATTGTTGTAGTATCGGTACAACATAGAGACTTGCCCAGTACCGGATGAACATAAAGAGAATATTTGTAGTATCAAAATAGCACAGGCCTTCTCCCTCAGTATCAGATGAGAACAGAGGTGAATATTGTTGCAGTACCAGAACAACACAGAGATGTTATCCAGTACCGTATCACCACAAAATTTTATTCTAGTACTCAATGATAATTGGATAAGGTACTTGGTGGCGTATTCTATAGACTAGAACTTTGTAGGCTGCATTTTGTAGAAATTGTTGGCATTTTCTGTTGCTATGGAAGAGAACATGTGATTTTATTCTACTGAAGGACCATATAGCTAAAAAAACAAACAACAC
>ML795273.1:69938-91673 GCA_009831015.1 Picea engelmannii
AGAGTTTTTTGTTCTTATGCTTGACCAGAACCCCTAATTATCCATGGAGGCCCAGCGTAGGCTGGCTCTTTCTCTCTCCTTCTCCGTTCCCATGTGATCACGGGTCATGTTCACAGTTCAATTTGAACGCAGTGCCTATTTGTACTTCACGCCTCAGCGCTACAGTAATGTCTAAACGTTCGACTCTGCAACCGTCAAACCCCGACAAGGCTAGCGATCGACCAATGGGGACGAATCCCTACAAGGTCAGCAAATGGCCAATAGGAACAAATCTCAACAAGGGTAGAGAATTGTCAGTGAGAACAGGCCCCGTCACGCAGTTAAGTGGAATACAGGTGGTGAAAAGGGAAACTCGACACGGTAGTCGACATGACAGGATGGGGGGGGCCACTTCACACGCCACACTATTCCGAAACCCCCCCCCCCATTAAAGGCAGAATGGCAAGGGGGGTCCGGAATCCACTTGAGCGTCGTTGATCATGATGAGTTAATCTCGACCGTTCGAGAGTTGCGTGTCCAATTCCGGACCCCCCCCCCCATTAAAGGCAGAATGGCAAGGGGGCTCCGAAATGCATCCTTAGCCGTAGATCTAGGCGAGTGGACTCTGGCCATCCATATATGCTCGCTACTTACCCTAATGCGCGTTCGCACCCTAACGTAAAGCTGACATCTCTAACTCACATCGGATGGTCATCCAAGACCCAAGATCCTGACCATTCATCATAGCCTGACCACATACTAACATCTTGAGGTTTATAAGTCTGGACTTCGGGGTTTGAGAGCATGGGGAAACATGTCCCTTCGGTATTCCAAATACCGAAACGCCAAAGTGTTGAACGAACCTCAATCGGAGGTTAGCCCCTTGGGTTAAGCATTGGTCGATATGACCTCTTCCCATATGACCACAACCTCTCTTCCATCAGAATTTATCAAGGTGAGAGCCCGACCTATGGTCAACAGGACTCCTGAATCCCCGATTCCCAATTTCCCAAAACGGGTAATCTCTCGACACGTCACTTCCTTAAATCGGACGGCCCACAATTTCTCTGGGGTTTCCACCTTGGAGAGTCTCGATCCCATGTCACCAGGACTCCCGATCCTGCGATTCCTGATTTCCCGTAATGGGAGATCTTACGACACGTGGCCTCCGTCAATCGGACAGCTTAGATCTATCTCGGGATTTCCACAATGCAAAGTCTCGATCTCTTGTCAACAGAAATCTCGATTCCGCGATCCCTGATTTCCCAAAATGGGTGACTTCTTGACACGTGACCTCCATTAATCAGATGGCTTAGATCTGTTCCGGGGTTTTTCTCCCCTAATACACTGGAGTCTTATCCCTCGGGTAACTCCTGATAGATCCAACGGCTGTCAGGTTCTTCAGCCAAGATCTGACGGTTCATAATGGTTCCTACCCATGCATTCTTCCATGACTCCCTGGGCGTGGAAAAGATCCACGGTCTAGATACTCTCATGAACCTTGGGGATCTACGGTCCTAAACTCTTCGCTACCCACGAAGACATAGGAAAACCAAGTGGTAAGGCATTTAACGCCCTACTTTCTCCTACTAATCTAACAGTCGTGGGTGACCGCAGATTCCCCGACGAAATCTTATCCGTCAATTAATACCTATAAGGTTAAGGTACCTAACACTCCATCTTTTCCTTCCGATATGACGGTCGTGAGTGACCACAAATCTCCCGACGGAATCTCATCCGTTGATTCGTTACTTCATCCTTATGTTTTCATCTCGGTTTTCAAGAAGATCGTTCCTCCTCATGCAGAGTCACTAAGGCCTTACGCCTTCACAACCGCCTTCCCGGTTCTTGATGAGCTTTTCAAGGAAGGTATTTCTATGGGGAGATTTACTTAGGGTATTACCTGAGGTATATAAGGATGTCATCCTTCCGAGAACCAGACGTGAAGTCTAAATTTGATCAATACACACGCAAATAACGAATTCATGAAGACATAAAACATACTTAGTCTTTCCATATAAATATACAACTACTAGTACTGATCAAAACACCATACAGTCATTCTTATAATGAAATCATTCACAGTTTCACAGCTTATGAGCATAACTATCAGAATAAGCATATATATATATATATATATATATATATATATATATATATATATATGCCAGAGGCAAAACACTTATCAGAGATAACACCAGGGTCAAGCAACTGCTGAGAGGGGTGCTCGTTTCCACCCAATCGTAGGCTTAGCAACTCCCAGCGGATTTACCACTAGCCACCCCCGAGCTGAGACCACGATGTTGTAAGACTGTGTCTCTGTTTTCCAGTGACCAGGAGCGAAGGTTGCAATCCTTCCTCTCTGTTATCACTCACTCTGCATATTGCCAGTGTTCTCCCCTCGCGTCTGCCCCCGCAATCGCTTCTACCCCACGCCTTATCCTCTTGCGAGGTTGCGTGTGGCGTGACTACCCTCACGCTGATAAGGCCTGATGGCTCTACGAATGGGAGGTTCACCTCCCATCCCTCATTAAACCATCTACATACCAACCTGCGAGACAGTTAATTCAGGGCCAGTGAGCCACTTTTGGTTCTCCGGGCCAGTGGAGTCCAAATACGGTATTAATTCTCGGTGGAAGTTAACGCCACCTTTCCAGGTGCCCTCCACCACCATCGTGGTCTCTTTTTTCTGTACATCCCCTCTCAGTAGTCCTGCAATAAATTAAAAATGTTATTCACATTCATTGACCTTTTCCTCAAGGTCCATTTACATCACATATTCACATTTATGATTTCGCCATAGTTTTTGGCCAGTCCAGTTATATTTACAAGCTGGGGGAAACAGGGTGTTACAAACTCCATTTATCTCATTTTCCATAAATTATCTACCAGGGATGGATAAAGGGATAAACCTACATCTGGAATATGTCCTCCTTATTCATTTATCTACATGAGAACACAAACAACTTTTTTTTTTGTTAGTAACACCAAAAATTCTATCTAATGACACACCTATTTACAGATATGTACAAAGCCAAATAAATTCACACAAAAAGCTTAGTGTGCTAGATCAGCAGGAGGAGAAGTCCCCTTGCTTACCAATTGCATTTCAAAATTTTGAAGAACATGTCTGATAAAATCCTTTTTGGACAGAGGCTTATGATAAACCTTCAATCAATGTCCATTCACTACAAAGCAGGTATGATTCTCATCAATAGTCTTTATCTTAACTGAACCATTTTTTTAAACCGTATCAACTTCATGGGGTCCCAACCATCTAGTAGATAATTTACCTTTAAAATTATTGAACCTACTGTCATACAGTAGGGCCCAATCACCTAATTGAAAATACTTTTTCTTGATGTACTTATCATGCCATTTAGTCCTCTGTTCTTGTATAAGGGTAGTCCTTTGAAGAGCATATTTTATGATCTCATCAAGCTCATTCAACTGCAATAGCCTTTGTTTTTTAGCTTCATCCAAATCCATCCCTAATTGCATGGCAGTCCTTAAGGTTTTCACTTGAAATTGTATGGAAAGCAACACTTGCTTCCCATATACCAACTCATAAGGTGTATGGCCCGTTGTGTTTCTCCAAGTTATTCTATAGGCACATAAAGCCTTAGTGATGCAGGAGCATCGCCAGCAAATCACACGTGGAGAGACAACTCAGCGCCATAACACGCCTTTTGAATTATTTTGGAATCTTAAACGTTGGTGTTTCCTGACAATCTTTTTGAATGAATAATTAGAAGAAGATCAAAACGGCTTGGAAGAAAACACGATCAGTGAGATCTCAGAGTTTCACTCTCAGAATTTAATGTAATGGAACTTAAGGGGTAGTTAGTTTTTTTTTGGAATCTTCTATTCTTAGAGAAGACGAGTAGTCGGAGGGAACCCTAGGAGCCCTCTGGGATAAATAGAGGTGTTGTATGCTTGAATGAGGCTGTTGCAAATTAGTAGGAGATTGTTGTGATTTAGTTGTTGTTGAATTTTTAGTTATTGTTTTATCATATCTGTATCCATTTACATTTCAATGAATATAACAGAGGAAAATTGATCCAATGCATGGTGTTTCTATTGTTTACAGTTCTCTATTGTTATGAGTTTTCATGAATGCATGAGTTTTACTGTGAATGAATAAATTAGCGAAGGGGTGAATAAGTTTCAATCGTTTATGTTCCTTGAGCTTATGAAAGGAGTGCATATTGTACTCAAGGAGTGCATTTAACGGAGTCTTTTAACTCAAATCTCAGAAGAGATAGCGTGAATCTTTCATTTGCAAGGAGTGCAGAGTGTCCGTAAGGAGTGCATCGACGGAGTCTTTTGACTCAGAAGCTCAGGAGGAGTAGCTTTAAGTTTTGTTTGAGAAGAAGTACAAAAGACCTCGCAAGGTGTGATTGAGTGAAACATAGTAAAGTTCTATTGTTCAAGAGGAAAAATCGGGTTGAGTAACGAACTGTTGTAAGGCGTGCACAGTTTCCCACAAATAAGTTGGGTTGAAGAGAAGACTCATTGCAAGGTGTGCATAGAATTCAAATTTTGAATAAGTGTCGAAAGGGGGCTCTAAGGGGTGAAAGTTCGAAGGGAGAACAAGCTCAGGAGAGATAGTGGATGAGAAGTCTTCAATAGGGAGGAGCCCTTGAGGATTTTCCACAAATCAATAAGCAAGATCTTTCCAAGGAAGTGGAATCAGTCCAGACCATTAGATCTGGGGGAACTGCAAGGAAGTTAGTCGTGAATCATTTCGGCACTTCGTGGCTTAGATCGTTTTGAATTATTGAGGAGTGGGATCACTGAAGTCTGAAATCACGAAGTGATCCTAGCCATTGGCTATGAAGGGTATATGTGGTAGCGGATAATCTAGTTCAGGAGGGAAGAGCTATGGAAGAACTTGTGTGAAGCAAGGCGCAATCTTCGTGAATTCACAGAGAGCAGAGTAGATATGGACCATTGGATCCTGAGAGGGAACGTGGCAAAGATCCATGAGTTCAGAGGAAGAGCCCTCCGAAAGGAACCAGGGATAGAACATCCAAAAATGCCTGAAGGTCGAGGTGTCAAAATCCATCTTAGTCGCCCACTTGGATAGGACACATGGAGCGTGGAGATTTATTATGGAGGGTTGATACTCCGTGAGAAAAGGATATAGGAACGTTAAAAGCTCCCAAAAATCGAGGTCCCAAAGTGGACTTAAGCATTGATTTGGTTCAACACGTGGTGCTTGATTTGAGGTTTCGAGTATGAAATACTTCTTGGATAAGGAGGGTTGAGGCATTCAGAATCCCCAGAGGTTGGAGCCCGAATGGATCAAAATCGTTGGCTGAGGGAGGAACGAGGACCGTATATCTTTCGGGAGAGTTCGTGGTTCGAAGATTCATGGAATAGTGTTGCGGTTTCTGCTAAATCAACCGAGATCTGAAGTCTGAAGTGCCCAGGAGGTTAAGCCATAGTTCATAGCTCGAGGTCACTTGGGGAGAGGGGCTAGCAGAAAGGAGCTAGCGCCCGGACTTTTAAGATTTTAAAAAGTGCTAAGGAAGGGACCTGCGGGTTCCATAAAACCTGCGCCCAAGGAGGAAAAGGGGGCCTATAAAAATTTTCCCACGTCTATTTAAGGTCCGAAATAGATGACCTAGCTCAAGTGATCAAGATCCTTGACCGGGAGGTCGCAAAATCCTTAAGAGAGAAGGGGGGTCTGCATCAAGTGGTATCAGAGCCTGAAATTATTTTCAAGTAGCGAAAAAGAGCTCGAAGTTGTACTCTGTGTGTGAGAAACAGTTAACACAATGCCATCGAGTAGACATGTGGAGCCACCTATATCCAATCATGTTGTACAAAGAGAAATGAGATAGCTTCGTGCAAGATTAGAGGTGATGGAGGCAACGCAGAGGAGAGAACATGATGTTGGGGACATCAGATGCAGAAAGTGAAGAAATAGAAGTTGAAGAAGCTGCAAGGGAAAAAAAATTCGAGGAATGCTTGCTAAGAGCGGTTGTTAAATTGGGATCTAGAGAAAAGATAGACATCCCAATGTATGAAGGCAACTTGGATGATGAAGAATTGTTGGATTGGATAAGATCCATGGACAAATATTTCGACTATGAAGATGTCGATGAGGAGAAGAAGGTGAGACATGTTTTCACCAAGTTGAAAGGACATGCAACACTGTGGTGGGATGAACTCCATGATGAGAGGAGAAGCAAAGGTAAACAAAAGATAAAGAATTGGGACAGAATGGTAGCCAAGATGAAGGTTAAATTCATACCCAAATATTATGAGATAAATCTGTTCAAGAAGTTGCAGAACTTGAGACAGAAGGGTATGATAGTGAAGGAGTACAAAGAAGAGTTCTACAAGATGAATATTAGGACTAGACAAAGAGAGAAAGATGAAGAAAAAGTTGCCAAATATATAAATGGCTTGAGATATGAAATTCATGATGAGATCATCATGATTTTGGTAAGGACAGTAGAGGATGCTTACCAGATTTCTCTGAAGGCAGAGGAGAAGTTGGCTAGAAAACATATTCAACGAAGCAGAGGAAGAATCCCAAACAAAGGTAAGGGAGTATACCATGACAAGGCACATAAAACGAAGAATGACACTGAGAAACCACACAGCCACTTAGAAAGAGTAGGAAGTTCCTGAGGGAGACAAAGTGGTGGAAGAAATTATTCTAGAGGAAGAGGAAGAAGTAGAGGAGGAGAAGTAAGGTGTTATGCCTATGGAGAGACAGGACACATGTATTGGGAATGTCTCGAGAAAAATAAAGGAGGAGGTGAAACTCACATTTCGGAAGCACAAAAAAAGGAATGTTGAAGCAGAGGGTGCAGAGGATGGAAAATCCCTGATGTTGAGGAAGGTTCTCTTAAAACCAAAGCCAGAAATTGAAAATCCAGTGCAGAGGAAGAGTTTATTCAAGACAACTTGTAAGACTAAAGATAGAGTATGCAAGGTGATAATTGATAGTGGGAGCACTGATAACTTAGTATCCACAGAGATGGTGGAGAAATTGGAGTTGCAAACAATTGCACACCCAAGTTCATATAAGGTCTCATGGTTTCAAAAAGGACACCGTGTAATGGTAACTAAACAATGCCTTGTTGAATTTAGAATAGGTGGATATAGAGATGAGATTATCTGTGATGTAATTCCCATGGATGTATGTCATGTTTTGTTGGGAATACCATGGTAGTTTGACAGGAATGGCATTCATGATGGGAGAAGAAATACTTTCACTTTGGAAAAGAATGGTAGAACACACAGGTTGTTTCCAATAGAAGAGAACAAAGTTTGACATGTGGATATAGAGATGAGATTATCTGTGATGTAATTCCCATGGATGTGTGTCATGTTTTGTTGGGAAGACCATGGTAGTTTGACAAGAATGTCATTCATGATGGGAGAATAAATACTTACACTTTGGAAAAGAATGGTAGAACATATATGTTGTTTCCAATAGAAGAGAACAAAGTAAAGGAAGAAGCCAGCACAAAGAGTGGGAAGGAACTCTTGAGTGAGGTCAAGAAGAAACAGGACATGCAGTTTGTTTTGGTGAGGAAACCCAGAGTTTTCCTTACAAGTACTTCGATGGATGATTTTCCTAAAGAATTTCGGGAGTTGTTGGAGAATTTTGCTGACATAATAGTGGATGAGTTTCCTAACTCATTGCCACCCATCATAAGTATCAACCATCATATTGATTTGATACCAGAAGAAAGTCTGCCAAACAAAGCAGCATGCAGATTGAAACCTCAAGAGAATGAGGAGGTAAGGAAACACGTCCAGGATTTATTATAGAAGGGTTTGGTCAGAGAAATCTTGAGTCCATGCGCAGTACCAACTATGTTGAGTCCAAAGAAGGATGGAGGATGGAAAATGTGTACAGACTCAAGAGCCATAAACAAGATCACCATCAGGTATAGATTTCCATTGCCAAGAATGGATGACTTAATTGATTGTTTAAGTGTAGTAAATTTATTTTCTAAGATAGATTTGAAAAGTGGATATCACAAGATAAGGATGAGAGAAGGTGATGAGTGGAAAACAACCTTTAAGACAAATGAAGGGTTGTATGAGTGGCTTGTTATGCCATTTGGATTAACAAATTCCCCAAGTACTTTTATGAGGTTGATGAATGAAATACTGAAAGTTTTTATCGGTAAGTTTGTGGTTGTATATCTGGATGATATAGTGGTCTTTAGAAAGACTAAAGAGGAGAATTTGAGACATCTGACATTAGTGATGAGGAGACTGTAGCAGTAGAAACTGTTGATAAATCTGAAGAAGACCTCTTTTGGGTTTTGTGATCTCTTCAAATGAATTGAAGATGGATCTAGAGAAGGTGAAATCAATAAAAGAATGGCCATCACCAAGGATTATATTTGAGATGAGAATCTTCCATGGATTAGAAATTTTCTATAGGAATTTCATTAGAAATTTCAGTGGAATTTGTGCACCGATATTGGATACAGTGAAGAAGAGGCACAAGTATTTTAAATGGACAGAAGGGGTTGAGAGGAGCTTCAATATATCGAAGGAGAAGATAATAGAACAACCAATTCCAGTCTTACCAAAATTTGGAAAGACATTTCAAGTGAGATGTGATGCAAGTGGAGTTGCAATTGGAGTAGTCTTGAGCGAGGACAATAAACCAGTTCCACATTTCAGTGAGAAGTTGAATGAGACCAAAAGAAAGTACTCCACATATGATAAAGAATTCTATGAAGTAATTCAAGCCTTGAAGAAATTGAGGCACTACATGATTCCAAAAGAGTTTGTTTTGTATAGCGATAATCAGGATTTAAAATTTATAACCAGACAAGAAAAATTCAAACAGAGACATGCAAAGTGGATTGAGTTTATGCAGAATTTTACTTTTGTCATAAAGCATATTTCTAGAAATGCTAACAAATTTGTTGATACATTAAGCAGGAGATGTTTGATTCTGCAGGAGTTTCAAGTGAACACCTTAGGGTTTGAACACCTTAAGGAAATGTACAGTGATGATCCAGATTTCAAAGAAGCATACGAAGCATGTGAAAAACATGTTTTGAGAGACAGAAGCCAGTGGACAGATTATATGATTCAAGATGGATTTTTATTCAAGGGCAATCAGTTGTGCATACCAAAATTCTCAATGAGGGATAACCTTTTGAAGGAAAAGCATAGTGGAGGATTGGTTGGACAATTCAACCATGATAAAACATTTACACAGTTGAGCAGTTCATATTATTGGCCATGTATGAGGATATAAGTGATAAATTTTGTAAACAGATGTAGAATCTGCCAACATGCAAAAGGAAAAAGACAAAAAATTGGATTGTATCTGCCATTTCCAATACCATAGAGGCCCTAGGATGAAATAAGCGTGAATTTTGTATTGGAACTACCAAGAACACAAAGAGGATGTGATTCCATATTTGTGGTGGTGGATAGATTTCCAAAGATGACACACTTTATCCCATGCCAGAAGACTAGTGATGCAACACATGTTGCAAATTTATTTTTCAAGTTGTTCGACTTCATGGATTACCAAAAAGTATTGTCTTAGACAGAGATACCAAATTCATTGGTCATTTCTGGAAAACAATGTGGAAGAAGTTGTGGACAAATTTATCCTTCATCTCATCTTATCACCCTCAGACAGATGGACAGATTAAGGTGGTGAACAGAATTTTGGGAAACTTATTGAGAAGTCTGGTCACTGAGCATCATAGTCAGTGGGATCATATTCTGGCACAAGCAAAATTTGCATACAATGACTCACCAAACAAGAGCACTGGAAAGAACCCAGTCCAAATACTGCATGGAATGCATCAAAGAGAAGTATCTGAGTTGAGAGACTTAGAACAGAGTGAGTTTAGAAGTGTTGGAGTAGAAGATTTTGCTGCAGAAATGCAAAAGCCCCATAGCCAGATCAGAGAGAAGTTGCAGAGCTCTAACCAAGGGTACAAGTGTATATTTGATCAACATCGCTGAGAGATTCAATTTTAAGTAGGATATCAGGTTGTGGCACATCTCAAGAAAGAAGGTTCCCAAGGGGAACATATAACAAGTTGAAGATGAAGAAGATAGGGCCATGCAATATCTTAAGGAAGTTTGATGCAAATTCCTATGAGATTGAGCTGCCATATGATGTGGGCATATAACCCATATTCAACATATCGGACCTGTATCCTTACAGGGAATATGAAACAAGAGAAACAAAAGATCAGAAAGAGATTCAATGGGAAAAGAAAATGTATGTAGCAGAAAATCCACAGATGGAGAAGATCATTGATCAAAGAGTTGGAAAGAAGATCAAAATGAAAACATACTATGAGTATCTGGTAAAGTGGAGGGGGTACCCCACAGAGGATTCTAGTTGGGTAAGCAAAGCAGATGTTCAGAGGCATGGAAAGACAGTGCAAGAGCTCATGGATAGGAGTCCATGAATTTTTGCCCAGAGGAGTATGATGCGGGAGAATCGTCAGTAAAGCACATGTGGAGAGACAACTCAGCACCATAACGTGCCCTTTGAATTATTTTGGAATCTTAAACATTGGCGTTTCCTGTCAATATTTTTGAACGAATAATTAGAAGAAGATCAAAACGACTTGGAAGCAAACACGATCAGTGAGATCTGGGAATTTCACTCTCAAACTTTAATGTAACAGAACTTAAGGGGTATTTAGTTTTTTTTTGGAATCTACTCTTCTTATAGAATATGAGTAGTTAGAGGGAACCCTAGGATCCCTCTCGGATAAATAGAGGTGTTGTATGCCCAAATGAGGTTGCTGCAAATTAGTAGGAGATTGTTGTGATTTAGTTGTTGCTGAATTTTTAGTTATTGTTTTATCATAGTTGTAGCCATTTACATTTGAATGAATATAACATAGGAAAATTGATCCAATGCATCATTTTTCTATTGTTTACAGTTCTATGTTGTTATGAGTTTTCATGAATGCATGTGTTTGACTGTGAATGAATAAATTCGTAAAGGGGTGAATAATTTTCAATTTTTTTTGTTCCTTGAGCTTATGAAAGGAGTGCATTTAACCGAGTCATTTAACTCAAAGCTTGGAAGAGATAGCATGAATATTTCATTTGCAAGGAGTGCAGAGTGTCCGCAAGGAGTGCATTGACAGAGTCTTTTGACTCATAATCTCAGGAGGAATAGCTTTAAGTTATGTTTGAGAAGAAGTACAGAAGACCTCACAAGGTGTGTGTGAGTGAAACATAGTTAAGTTATTTTGTTCAGGAGGATAAATCGGGTTGAGTAACGAACTGTTGCAAGGCATGTATAGTTTCCCACAAAGAAGTTGGGTTGAAGAGAAGACTTGTTGCAAGGAGTGCATCAAATTCAAATTTTGACTAAGTGTCGAAAGGGCACTCTAAGGGGTGAAAGTTCGAAGGGAGAACAAGATCAGGAGAGATAGCAAACGAGAAGTCTTCAATAGGGAGGATCCCTTGAGTATTTTCTACAAATCAATGAGCAAGATCCATCCAAGGAAACGAAATTAGTCAAGATCGTTAGATCTGGGGGAACTGCAAGGAATTTAGTCGTGAATCATTTAGGCACTTCGTGGTTCAGAGCGTTTTGAAGTATTGAGGAGTGGCATCGCCAAAATCTGAAATCACGAAGTGATCCTAGCTATTGGTTGCGAAGGGGATACATGGCAACGGATAAGCTAGTTTGAAAGGGAAGAGCTCCGAAAGAACTTGTGTGAAGAAAGGTGCAATCTTCACGAAGTCATGGAGAGTGGAGTAGATCTGGACCATTGCATCCAGAGAGGGCACGTGGCGAAGATACACGAGTTCAGAGGAAGAGCCCTTCGGAAGGAACCAGGGATAGAACATCTGAAAACGCCCGAATTTCGAGGTGTTGAAATCCTTCTTAGCCACCCAGTTGGACAGGACACGTGGAGCATGGAGATTTATTATGGAGGGTTGATACTCCATGAGAAAAGGCTATAGGAATGTTCGAAGCTCCCGAACGTTGAGGTCCCAAAGTGGACTTGAGCGTTGATTTGGGTGGAAACGTGGTGCTTGATCTGAGGTTTCGGGTATAGAATACTTCGAGGATAAGGAGGGTTGAGGCATTCAGAATCCCCAAAGGTCAGAGCCTGAATGGATCACAACTGTTGGAAAAGGGAGGAACGAGGACTGTAGATCTGTCCAGGAGAGTTCATGGTTCAGTGATTCGAGGAATAGTGTTACAATTTCTGCTAAATCAACCGAGATCCGAAGTCCGAAGTGCCTAGGAGGTTAAGCCTCGGGTCATAGCCTGAGGTCACTTGGGGAGAGGGGCTAGCAGAAAGGAGCTAGAACCCAGACTTTTAATATTTTAAAAAGTGCTAAGGAAGGGGGCTCACGAGTTCCATAAGACCTGCGCCCAAGGAGGAAAAGGGGGCCTGTGAAATTTGTCCTAGGGCTATTTAAGGTCTGAACGAGCTGACCTAGTTCAAGTGATCAAGATCCTTGACCGAGAGGTCATGGAACCCTTAGGAGATAAGGGGGGTCTTCATCACTCAAGAAACCTATCAACCCAGTCTTTATGATGTAGCTAAACAGTCTTGGTAAGAATAGCTTCTATCACCTTGTTAGTTGATTCCACCTACCCATTTGCTTGAGGGTGATAAGGTGAAGATTTTCTATGTTTAATTTTATATTGTTCAGTAATAGCTTTGACCAAATTGGAGGTGAATTGGGTTCCTTGGTTAGTTACTATTTCTCGAGGCACACCAAAGCGAGTAAATATTTCTTCAAAAAGAAAATCTACAACAGATTGTTTACTAACAGAATATAAATCTTTAGCTTCCACCCATTTGGTCACATAATCTGTGCAGACCAAGATATCCTTCGTCCTTCGATACATAGGTTTAATCCAAAGACCATTTCTCAAAAGGTTCAATTACTACCTGATCTTGGAGAGGCATCACATCAATTGTAGTAGGTTTTCCCATCCTCTGACAATCATCACAATTGGCCACATACATCTTTGCATCCTTGAAAATAGTTGGAAAATAGTAGTCAGACTGTAATATCTTGTGTGTTGTTCTTTTATCAGAAAAATGGCCTCCACATGGACCATCATGACAAACTTTGAATATGTCATGCATCTCATCCTCCTGGACACACCTTCTGATCACCAAATCAGGCCCAGTTCGGTATAAAGAATCATCATGCCACATGTAATTGGCACTCAGCTGGATAATTCTTTATTTTTCTTGGGAGGAAAGATTCTGAGGTGGCTTTCCTATTACAATATAATTGGCTACATCTGCATACCAAGGAATGTAAGTAGAAATAACAAATAGATTCTTATATGGAAAATTGTCATTTATCGATGCATTATCACCTGTATGAATGAGTCTAGATAAGAAATCAGAAAATCAATTATCTCTTCTAGGTCTATCAATGATGGTGATATTTAATTCTTGCAGTAATAACAACCATCTAGTCACTCTACCATTTTTAGCGGGCTTTTTCATCAAAAATCTGATGGTTGAGTGGTTTGTATGTACAAAAAAATCATACCATGTTATGTAGTGTCTGAATTTATTAATGGCATGTAATACTGACAAGAATTCTTTTTCAGTGACAGTGTAATTTACTTCAGTAGGTGAAATATTTTTACTAACAAAATATATAGCATATGGAATCTGGCCTTCCCTTTGTCCTAAAACATCCCCCAAAGATGTATCTAAGGCATCCGTGTAGATATGAAAAGGAAGAGACCAATTTTGTTCTCTTAAAACAGGGGCACTTGAAAGCTTTGTTTTTAAATTTTCAAAATAAAACTGACATTGTTCATCCCAATAGAATTCAACATCTTTTGCTAACAGTTTGAACAATGGGGCAGCTAGGTTTGTAAAATTATGAATGAACCTCTTATAGTAACTAGCATTCCCTAAAAAGATTATAACTTCTTTCTGTGAGCTAGGGATTTTGATTTGAGAAATGATGTCAATCTTGGTAGGGTCTACCCTTATTCCAGTACCGGAGATGTGATGACCTAAAACAATTCCTTTAGTGAGCATCATTCTAGATTTTTCTTGACTGGGGGAAAGGTTGGTCTCTTTACACCTGATCAATAATTTCTCCAAATTGTCCAATGCTTGATGGAAATCATCCCCATATACTGTGAAGTCATCCATGTATACTTATACACAGTCATGGATCAAATCAGAGAAAATGTCCAGGACATCCCTTTGAAAGGTGGCAAGGGCATAACACAAACCAAAAGGAAGAACCTTATAAGCATAGATACCCCATGGGCAAGTAAATGTACTTTTGTCCTGATCTTCTGGTGAAATTTGGATCTGATTGTAACCACTAAACCCATCCAAGAAAGAAAAATACCTCTTCCCAGACAAAGTGTCCAAGACCTGGTCTATGAAAGGCAAAGGAAAGTAATCCCTATAGGTATCCTTTTTCAATTCTCGAAAGTCTACACAAATCCTCCATTTACCATTTTTCTTAGGGACAATAACTAATGGGGATACCCACTTGCTATCTGAAATAGGGTAAATAAAATTGGCATGCAGGAGTTTTTGGATTCTTCTTTCACTATGTCTTTTAAGGTTGGATTCATTCTTCTTTGGGGTTGCCTAACAAATCTGATTTGGTCATTGGTGTAAATATGATGCATACAAGTGTATGGGTGAATCCCTTTCATGTCGTAGTAATCCCATGCAAAAGCACCAGATTGTCCTTGAATCATTTGAATCAATTTTTTTTGTTGATTTGTTTCTAAGCTAGCATTGATATACAAGGATTTTCCAGGACTGATTTCAACATTCTGGACAACTGATTATTTCCCTTCATTTATTCATGAAATGGTGGACACTGTAGAGGTAGAGGGGTGCCAGATTTCCTGAAATTTAGAGCTGAAGATATGTGTATATTCTGGAAACGATTGAGGGTATTCAATGCATTCGGTATCAGCCAAAAACAGACTTAAAATTTGTTCTTCAATTTTCTCTTGAACTCATTTTACTTGCTTGAGTGTTAACAAGGGTTGAGTACAATCATCCTCCCCATAAGTATTTTCCAACTAGAAAGGAACTTCAGTGGTTGGTTGGGTAGGAGGAAAGAGAATAATTTTTTGACTTTCACCACCATTGGAGGTTGTCATCTCTCCAGACCGACAACTAATAAATGCATCAACAATGGCCAACCAACGTCGGCCATGCACCGCTGGATGTCCTAGTTTGGAGGATATAGGATGAATCACTAAGAAATCCACAGGGTACTCCCAAGAGGCCAAAGTGACTGTTACATCATATAGACTTCCTGCTAGACTGATAACTTATTTGTCTGCTAATTCCAGCAAAGTCTACGTTGGTCTTAAGTGTTCTAGTTGCAGTGTTTTCATGGTGTCAACCGACATAACATTTATTGTTTCTCCTATATCAATAAGTGTGTTTGGAAAATAAACACCATTAATATCTATGGTCACCACAACTCTCAAGATCCTAAGGGAAGGGTACTACTAGCCCACCCTTTTCTCTGATGTATTTTCTATTGTTAGGGATTGCAATGAGTGTCAAATATTTGCAGGAAAACAGAATTTACTATCACTACCGCTAAAACCTATCACTGCCAGTGGTCCATTTCATAAATGGGGGTTAGACTTCATAAGAGAGATAAATCCACCATTCATTGGACAACACAAGTGGATCCTCACTGCCACCAACTACTTCACTAAGTGGATTGAGGTTGTGCCCACCAGGAATGCCACTGAACACCATAAACACCATTAATCTCTATGGTCACCACATACTCCTCTGTACATTTCTATTGTGACTTGTTTGGCTTCATTTTCATTAAGGCATTTTAATAGGATGCCAGCAGGATCCCTCCAATACAAGCTCTAGTTTGAAATGCATAATTTGATAACCTTCAACTTGAGAGCCATGGACTTTGTCTTCTTCATATCTGGTGGAAATTCAAAATGTTTCAGAAAATAAATGATGTTTTTATACCAAGGTGAAGAGGAGTAGTTTTTAAATACCTGTAAGCTATCTTTTCCAGGTTGTATGATGGGTGTGTTTGATTGGGTGAAGATTTGATGCAATTCTAGCACCTTACAGTTTGATTTTGACAACAACTTGGCAAGTCCTTGTCCCTTGATCAACTTGGTGGGTTTTATGTGCAGGTCATACTCCAATATTTTGACAATCCACTTCCCTCTTTTTCCCTCATTGTCTGGTTGGACCAGAATCTCTTTGACATTGCTGCTAGGAACAAAGGCAGTGATACTAGATTGTAACACATAAACCCTGAAGTATTTGAGTGATTTGACCAGTGCATAAGTTTGTTTCTCTAATATATCATACTTCATCTCAGCATCTCAGAGTGTTCTACTGAAAAAGGCTATGGGTTGTTCATTCCCTTCTTCATTTTTCTGCAGTAGCACAACAACAATGGTCTCCTTCGAGGTAAAGGAGAAGATGAAGAAATATTTGGTATAGTCAGGGATGGCTAATATAGAGGCTTCAACTAAAGCCTGCTTGATCCTTTGGAATGTTGAATTTTCCTCTAGTGACCATTTTATCACAACATATTTCTTCGACATGTTACTATAGGCTTTAGAATTTCAGCAAAATTTGGCACAAAACATCTGAGGAAGTTTATCTTACCAATAAAATAATGGATAGCCTTTTTATTTCTGGGGATCTCAATCTCTTGAATGGAACAAAGCCTCTTTGGATCAATTTTTATACCTCCTGCTAATATGATGTGGCCCAAGAGATTTCCTTCTGGCATGGAAAAGTGGGACTTCCTAGGATTCAAAGATATTCCATATCTCCTTCATTTCTTGAAAACCTGCTCCAGATGCTGCAAATGTTCATCATCATACCTGGATAAAATGGTGATTTCATCCAAGTAAATAACCATAAATTTATCTTTTTCCCCCATGAAATCTATGTCCATGGCCCTCTGAAAAGTGGCCCCTGAGTTCATCATCCCAAAGGGCATCTTGTCATACATGAATATTCCCCATGGGGTGGTGAATGTTTTTTTTTGTTATCCTCTTCACACACTGCTATCTGGTTATAACCATAGTATCCATCTAACAAGGAAATTATGTGTGCACCTACCACCCTCTGTAAAATATGATCCATCTTGGGGAGGGGGTAATTTTCCTTCAAATAACACTTGTTGAGATTTCTAAAATCAACACACAAGCGTATCTCCCCATTTTTCTTCCTTACGGGTACTAAGTTGGCCACCCAGTTTGAGTACCTCAATGGTACAATAATCTTGGCATCCATCATTATTTTCAACTCTTTCTCAATTATGGACATTAACATGGGATTAAATTGCCAAATCTTTTGTCTGAATGGCTTGGAGCCAGCCTTCAAGGGGATCTTGTGTTGGATGATGTTGGTGTCAAATGTCTTCAAATATTCATAGGACCATGCAAAAATATCAACAAATTTTTTTATGAGACTAACATACATGCCCTTTTGTTCTGCAGCTATTGCTTTGGACAACTTGATGATATTGGGATTCTCAGTAGTCCCAATATTGCAATATGTTATCTCTTCTTCTTGATCCTTCATGGAAGCTCCTTTGTAAACATCATTATTGTCAAACAACCTTTCCAACGACACTAGTTCTCTTGGAATGTGATTGGTTTTCAATTCCACATTATCATGACCAG
This sequence comes from Picea engelmannii, assembly GCA_009831015.1. Classification (NCBI taxonomy): domain Eukaryota; kingdom Viridiplantae; phylum Streptophyta; class Pinopsida; order Pinales; family Pinaceae; genus Picea; species Picea engelmannii. The sequence continues at coordinate 87,571 of ML795273.1, forward strand.
CTACTGTCTCTAGCAGATGAGATGTTTGTTGATCTTCTAATTCCTCATTTTCACCTTCTTGACTTTTTTGATCAATTGAGATATTGGAGAATTCATCAATGGTGTGTAGAAATCTCTGCAGCTCTAGATCATCACTGAAGACTTGGCAGTGCTTTATGTTGTCTGGTATGACTATTATATGCCTGATCTCCACCTGATATTTAATATTTGGGCCAATGAGAGGCCTAAAAGTGTTGGCAGCTAGGGCCAGAGAATCTGCCTTCTGATTCTACTCTCTGGGAATGAAGGAAATGTTAAATTCTAGAAAGAAGTTATCGATCAGATCCCATACCTCGTTTATGTATTGATTGAGCCTCAGTTGCTTAGCTTGATATATGTTCCTCGATTGATGACCAAATCAAAATCACCAAAAATTCTTATACAGACGATGGCCACGTCTTTGGCAGCCCTCAATCTTAGTACCAGAGCTTCATATTCAGCTATATTATTGGTAGTTTCAAACTCCAACTTATAAGAGAGTGTGATTACCTCTTCTGAAGGGGAAATGAGGAGTATACCTGCACCAGATCCTTCCTTTGAATAAGAACTGTCGAAATACATCTTCCATACTTTTTTTTGTTGATTTTTCAGTGGTTGGTCTTTGCATTGGTTGACTGATATTTCAGGTTCATCCTCATTTAAATGAAAAACAGATGAAATCTCATCCTCAACAACATAAATTGGGTGATTTCTTGGGTATTGATGGTCACTGACAATGTAGGCCAACCTCACCTCTCTGTATAGCCTCATGTGTTCTCCTCCAAACACAGGGATGGTGGCATAAGTGAGGTCCATTTGAAATGATCCTACAATCTTCTTAGCCCAAGTTATGGATAAGAGCATACCAAACTTTGGGGGAATGTCAACCACCATAATGTCCATCACTACACTCTTCATGGGTAACTGTGCCAAAGAAACCACCATATCCTTTATCAGTCTGAGACATTTTACTTTCTTAAAATCAAAGGAGTACAGGTCCTGGTAAGGTTTGGTGATCTCTAGACCTAGTTCTTACATAACAACTTTGGGCATGACATTGTGAGAGGCTCCTGAGTCCATAAGAAATTTATGTAGGATCTTATCATGGAAATTCAAAGATATATAGAATGGAGTAGCATCAGATCCATCCTCAATGTGTGGACCCATTGTAATGGTTGGGTTTTCATCCTGCAAACTAATTACATCGGAAGATACACTAGGAGCAGTTGGTTGCAAAACTTTCATGATAGATTTTTTGAAAGGTTCATTCTTCATCAATTCTGTCAAATGCATAGGGATCTTGATCTTGCTCAAATAATGTTCTAGGTTGAAAGAGGTTGGTTTCCTATCAGCTTCTTTTATTTCAGGTGTTGCATGTTTAGATGAGGGAGGTGGTTGAGTTTTATATGACATACCTTTACTTGGATTTGGCTTGGGAGGAGCTTCAAATTGTTTGTTTTGATTAGAGGTAGTGGATTTGGGAGACCCTACTCTCATCCTCAAATCATATTTATTCTTGGGTTGGCCTTGAATAACTCCCCCTTCTCCTACTTGATTATCAAACCGCTTTGACAATTATGCTACCTCATATTCTTTCTATGTTAAGTGGTTGGTATAATAATATGTTTCATTGAAAAGAACAGCAGTATCATCCACGGCATCATTATCTGCATCCATCTCCTCAATATGATTGTTTTGAAAAGGAGGCACTACCCTTTTATCATCAGCATGTCTCCTTTCTCTCTGCATGATTTGAGGGGCATCATTAGGTCTTCTGAACTAATTTTGATTTCTATTTCCAACCCCTTGAAAATTGTTGTTTGGTTGTTTAGATTCCCATTTCAGCTTAGTTATTTCAAATTTCAGATCCTTTAAAGTTTTGGTCATTTCATCAAGTTTGGGATTAGATGTGGCTAGTTTAGAGGAGGTAGGGGAATTATCTCTTTTTTTCTTCTTATCTTTATCGGATATGGTCTTTAATCTGTCTAATGCCAAGATATTATATTTGACCTCAATAGTTTCTTCTTGCATGGACAACAGTGTGGTGGAATCTTCTCTCTCTCAGCAGGAGGGAGAACTCTGCATCAAATGCATTGGCGTAAGTGATATTGGCAGAGGATTCAGTTGGTTTGAACTCATATGGGATTCTACCATACATCTTATTGAATCTCTTGGTGAAGTCTGAAATAGATTCACCGTTATTTCTCTTTAGGGCCCCAAACTCAGTGTTGTAGTAGAGATAATCTCTCCTATATCCCCATTGTTTTATGAAAGTTTCATCCAACGCCTCAATATCTGCAATGGAGGCTAGAGGAAGACCCCTAAACCATTTTCTGACTTCCCCATCCAGACTCTGTACAAACAACCTCATCTACACATCTGCATAATCAATGTTAAAGTTGTTTGCAAAGCTATAGAAGGCTACCAGATATTCCTCAGCGGTTACCTTACCTTCCCCATTATATCTTGGTAAATATTTCATGTAATTCGTGGCTAGGAGTGCATGTAAGCCTATAGACAGCACTAGGGGTGCATATCTAGTAGCAATTATGACATCCATCATGTTAACAGCCATGGCTTGAATAATAGGAATCTGGAGATTTATGGGATATACATGGGTGGATTCAGAACTAGATGATGAGGTAGAATCAGGAGTTGGAGATGTATAAGCTTCTTTGGAATTATGATTCTCAGGGCTAGCAAATTCAAACTGCTTGTGATTGTGATTAGACGTAGCTCTTTGTGTGCAGCTTTACCCTTGAGGGGGGAGGTATATCTCTGAGTTAGGGTGTATTTTATTAGTTGCTTTTCTGGCTCAAAGACTATTGTGTTATTCTCGAGGTTAGAATGAGCCTTCTTGGCTTTTCTATTTTTGGATTTGTATCTATTGAATCCTTTTCTGGGCGCCATTATTTATTTCTTAAATGTTACCCAGTGGAGTCGCCAGGTGAAAGGTGGCAGTTTGTCTGTGTCTGATCTTTGTTCACCATCAAGGCCAAAGCTAATCGATTTCGTTCTCCCAAGGAAATATATTTCGTTACTCTATCCCCGACAATGGCGCCAGAAGATGTCGGTCCTAAGGTCTGGACTTGACTGCTAAAGGGAAAAGCTAGGCCACCTATTAGTTTTGGAATGATTATTCCTTAATAAGTTGTTTTTGTTGGTAAGCTTAAGGACATGTTTTCAAAGATGGTGCCCTGGTAGGACAGGCCACACAGTGTAAAAGTAGGTCCTCCTTTGCTAATGGCATGGGTATTAAATGAATATTGGGGGTATGAAAAGACAAACACAGACAACAACAACAACAATTAATGTAATGAATCACTTGTTGTGTGAAAATAAGACCCAAAATAATATCTTAAGACTTAGAAAAACATCTAGATGCAAATCATTCAACATGTTGCAAAATAGTGGATCTTTCCATGAATAATATCTTTATAACAGGTTGCATAATCAACAAAAGATAAACTAAAAACAATAGATGTCAGAATAAGGAAATGTACATCGAACACCTCACAAAATATGCATTTAAGATAAGAATCAACACATAAATATTTGAGTAAGAGAACACCATTGTCATCAACATATATTCACTAGGTAGAAAACTTTACAATTAACTAAGTAGGTCTAATCCTTTTTTTGCTTCCACTTTCCTCCCAAAAACTCCCAACCCCACAAAACATACAAATATTGCATATTTAACAGAGTTGCAGAGGTTCTCGTCTATATGGGATTGAGACCTAACTCTAGATAAGTATTTGTAGAACAAACTATTAATTTAACTAAAACATTGCATGGAGTGCAACATGTATACTTCCCACTAGACTTAATCAATAGAGTGGTTCTTATCACACACAGAAGACCACTTATTAATTTAATCTAAAACGATTATGGAGTTGATTAACTAAAAATGGCTACTTTCTCTGAGACAGAAAGGGTGCATGAGCTTGATAAACTTGAATTGGTAGAAAAAGACTCGGAGTGGCAGAAGTAAGTGACGTGTCAAGTTTTTTGAGGCCTCTGGAGATGATCGGTTGCATGAGAAAATATTCACGTTATATGCTTCTCCTCTGAAATTTCGGCAG